>WURT03092052.1:0-12683 GCA_009936505.3 Holothuria glaberrima | reverse complement strand
TCTGGATACCAATTGAGCCAGTGTGAACCAATATGAAAGGGTTACATTCAAACTTTGTCATCATCTAAATTTGAGAAGAGTAAATAAAATGGCTCGGTCAGACTGATCGAGTTTTGATTGTATCCCGAATATTTAAAAACCACGTCTGGAAATGCCAGTTGTGAAACGAATGTATTTCTAAACGAGTCACCCTTGCAAGAATTTTTTAAGGAAGTTGTTTAAAACTGCAGTTACAGCCTTTTTGCATTTTTTTGGTAATAAATTGATTAGCTTTTGTTTGTATGATATTTTTACCACTGGCATGATCGCTACGGGTATACAAAATACAAAGATTGACACGTGTTCGGTGCGAAAAAAATTCTTACCGCAAATCTTTATTGCAATATTATGAAAGATGTTTTGAAAACGAATACCTCAACAGAACATTCGGATTATATGACATCAAGCGTAGAAATTCTAGGTGTTTTTATGTATCCTTCTTTCACAAAGTTAACTGATAACTGAGGAGCTTCTTTAAAGGGAAAGTGCAGTCACCTGAAGTTGAATTAGTGCACCTGGTAGCCTATTTCATGAATGACTCTTGAAAAACCTGTGACAATATTTTTTCTCACTAAATTCTGAAATCCATGCAGAGTAACTCCTTGATTTACCTTAAATATGCTACACTTGTGTTCTAAAATAACTAGGTTTTGCCAGAGAGTTGCAATTTACCAAGACAGTACATTTCTTCACTAAAGTGTTAACATTTGAGTGGTAAGTACGGTGCCCACCTACACCAACGTTATTTATTTGCCTTACAAGTACCTCTGAAGATGTATTTAAACATAAATATTACAAACGAAAAGGTTAAGCAAGGAGTTATTCTCCATAATTTGAACGATACAATTACAAAACTAATTTCCCTTAATTAAAAACGAGCCACTCATGAGTTAGAATACTAGGGTACATTGATTCTATTTGAAGTGGCTGCATTTCCCTTTAGGTCTAAATATGAAAAACATTTAATACAAAAGTTATTTATAGCAAGAATTGATCCATTTCAGTCGTCAAGATTTTTAGTACGAAAAGAATACTACAAATGTTTAATCAAATCAAAAAAGATTGCACGATAATTTGCAGAAACGTCCTTTTGCTTCTCACATTAAATTAAACGGCGCTTTATTTTTTTATTCTTTCTGGGGGGTCGTCTTTGACAATTGAAAAGCTTAAAAGCTGGAAAGAAAATCCTTTCGAATAAGAGATATTTGATAGGCTTCCTGTAGTAAAGCCAGACTCTAGTACTAATATAAAGATTAGTTGCACATGCTCTAGAAAACGAAAGCCTGTGATTTGTGTAGTAAAGGAATGACATTGCAAAATATGGAACAATCTATTTCAAAAATTCAATTCCATGTGCTGGTACGATAGAAGGAGGAACATTGACACTCTATTTTCAATATTTGCCTTGAGTGATTTTGTAGTTCTTGAATGGAGCATTTTTCTTTTTCCACCACTACTTCACTGCACACATTCGCACGATGTTTTGTGGCGTTGAAAAAAAAACATTTTCTTCACACAGATCGAGTTCAGTTTTGAACTTTTGTCCTTATTTCAATTTCTCACATGTACATGTTTTATAAGTAATGTTGTGTGCAATTTCATTATCTCGGAGTCTGAACACTAAATTAACATTTGATAAAATGTATTCGTGTCCCTTCACTTTCTTCAAGTACCATTAATCTGTTATAATTTGAAATTTCATCTTTCATGCACTTTTCTGTAATAAGAACCAAAAATTTTCGGCACGCTGTAGAGTCACTACAGTTTCTTTAATAGTTCCATTCCACATAGCTAGATAGCACAAGTCCTGTCCACGTTACCAAGTAATATGTAGGCAGCGTACATAGTTTATGTCAGGGCGTATCTGCTTCTGCTCTTTTCATTCTAACGATGAGCACTCCCGTTATACATGTAGGCGGACAAGATGACCAACTTTTTTCCCATCTCGTTTCTTCAGTTCCATCAACTTGCAGAGAATGCACAGATTAATGAATGAACAGTTACGCATTTGTCTCATTAAAAATGTTACATCAAAGGTAGCAATTATATTCAAATTGTATGCAATATATGCACTCCAATGGCATAATATAGTACACAGTTTTCTTCAAATTCCCTCTCACTAACCCTTCGGCGGCATCGGGGCCTCGGGTTGCTTGCTCCCCCCCCCCGATCGGGTAATCCTGGCGCCACCCCTGAGAGTGTTGCAGGTGAGTAGAAAGTGAGGTTTTCCCCTCCCCATCCACCATAAATGTTAGGTTGGATGTAGCAGTGATTTTCCCTGAAACTTCAGCAAAGGGATTGCAATATAAAATCATGAACGAAGAGGGAGGAAAATTATCAGTCAGACATTATTGAAATATAAAATTGAATATAATGAGGACCCCCGTCAAATACTTACTCGTGGCCGAGACCGCTTGCCAAGCATTTGTCCCGGTCCCGTAAAACGACGATAACAAAAGTCTTACAGCAACTTAAAACTTTCATAAGGCATTTGCCATTCCTGAATGCCATCAGTCGCCTCAATAGTTTTCCCGTTCGTAATCTCAGGGGGTAGAATCTCCAATGTGGTCACGCTTTACGCCCTGTAAAATTCGTTGCATCACTTTTTTCCAGAGGCCCATTTCATGAAGCTGAAAACTAAAAGCCCATTCCCGCTTACTTGTAGGCTGTAGTGTAGGGAATTTTATTCATAGCAACATAGTTATTCTCGTGTACGATAAGATAAGCCACTTTCGGGAGGTACCGTAGGTTTAAGTGCAGCAATTTCATCGAAAAAGTTGGATGATTTCAGTACAATTTTTTTTTTTGATAGCAGCCCCGTTGATTAAAGATTTTTTTGCTAACAATGTTTTTAAGTGCTTGTTGCGTGCCTCCTAAAAAATGTGCCACCTACAAAATTGGGATCTTTCGTACGCTATTCAATTCTGCAGGTCATGTTTTCAAGAAAGCTGTGAGGGACTGATTTAACTCCCTAAGCTAACTTCATTAATTGCTTTTCACAAGCATAAATTAAGAAAGCACGGCCTAATTTCCCGTTGTGATACTATGCAATCTCGCCGAGTATTGTTTACTCTATCAACCATTCATGGAGTTACACAAACCCATGTACCATTAAGTATTTGATAGGATCAATTAATGAAATGGGCAGAACAAACATTTTAAACTAAATTAATGCAAAACAACTTTGTTTCCTGTTTCACAGTATCCAGATGACCGTTCTGATACACAGTGTTTAGGTTACCCTATCGTATTACGTAATTCTCCTTCATACTCGAATCGTAAGACGATATAAGAAACAATTTGTAGAATTCCAAATGATATAGAAATAATGATGTCATAAAATAAAACACTTTGTCATTAAAATGTACATAACGCAGGTCAGTAAGCATGATGTCCTACTGGTAGGTTGGCATTTTAGTGGAAACAAAGATAGAACTCATAACGATGAATGTAACCAACTGGTCTTGGTGGGAGTTTCTTTTTTTTTCAAATGAGTAAGTGATCAGGGTATGCAACTGATGTACTTTTTGCCGATATTGAAGTAAGGATATATGTAAAAGTTGTGCTGAGACAAACTGTAACATCCCTATGAGAATGAGGGCATCCCGACCCCCCTCCCCTTGGTTACCGACCTGTTTACCTTACCTTCATGAATCTAAATTCAATTTACACCAGAAAATACATTATTCAGACTAATTAATTACTCAAAGAAAACAAATATGGCGTGCAAACACAATGACCCATATAACACATATGGAGCACAACAACACATGATATTGTATTATTACTTACGAGGAAGTCTTGAAACGATGTCGACAATAATGATTAGTTATATAACATGCCTGCCTTGTTTCCCTAAAATGTAGAAGCTAGTAAAAGGTATTTAAGCAAATGTTTCTTTGAATGTATAAAATTGAAATGATAATCAGACACTACTTTTAGCGCTGGTAAGGTTTCTTCAAGAGGTTTCACGAGTATAGGTACTACTCGAATAAAAGCAAACTAGTAATGTTTTACGATGCGGTAAACATTAACGAGCAATCTTGCATGATATGTTGGGTTGGGCCAGCAAAGGCTTTGGCACCGTGATTCAAAAGGGATGAAAGTTACAGTTTTCAAATAATTTGTCCCAAATTTATTAAGCGATCATTCATCGAATTAGATTCATGTGCAGATGAATGGAGATAAACTATTTTCAATTATACTGGCCGGCCCTTCAAAATGACTCAAGAGGGCCGCATTTTTTTTTTTTTTTTAACGTCACGATGTCTCACATGTGTGCTTTTCAGTCCTGTTATCTATGCACAAGGCGAATTGCTAAGATTGGATAGAGACCGAGTGTCTTGATTGACCGACATTGACGTGAGGTAAATGAATAAACAATCACAGAGACATCACGAGGCAAAAGGGAATTAGAGTGCCGTGTGCAGAGCAGACGTCTGAGCTAGATGTAAATGAGGCATTGCTCCATAATGGTAACAGTAGAATGGACGGTCTCAATGAAATGGATTAGCGTTACGTATACATTTCATAACAATATCAAGGATATAAAATAAAAAAAGATTTAATTTACTTCAATGTTTGCAGATTAAATGGGAGTATTTTATCATCAAACATTTTCAGAACTTGATTTCTCTATAACCAATTGTCACCCATGAATGAATCACTGATGCAGTCTTATGCTAAGTTACAAAACCTCCAAACTCATAATGCTGAATCCTTGTCTCTCGATTATAAAATATAACGGACGGACAGACAAGAAGTACACATGTCAAATAATAAAGAGGAGACAGATGCAAAGTACTGAAATAAACTGCTATATACCTGCCTAGTGGAAGTTACGATACGGTACTTCACAAAATTCAACGTTCTCAAAGATTTAGTATTTTTGACTGAAGGCATAAGCAATGTGGGAGTTGATGGAAAAGCTGCTTTTTCGAATCTCTTCTTTATTTTTACTTGCATTTATTATATTTTTCTTGGATTTATTATATTATATTATATAGATGTCTTCGAACCTGAGAGAAAGTAAGCTTGGTAGACTTTGATATTCACACGGTAATTTATGCAGTAAAATCCTCAATTACGTTATATACACTCCTAAATCGTGTTATATAGGATGCTTTCATTAAGGCAAGACATACAAAGGTATCATTTTATTTAAAAGGGGAAACCTTCCAAATCTGCTTTCGAACTCCAATTATACCCCGATTATAGAGGGTTAACTTGTAAAGCAGTACCGTGTGTGAACACTAGCACTGTTGATCTGCATGTAGATTGAGAGGTTATTATCAATACTAATTTAAGGACGTGCCATTTACTTCTCAGACATTATTTTGTCATAAAAACTCTTTGACATTATCGATACTAAAATGTCATGATGAAAATCTACTTGTGAAAGGTTATCTGAGAGCAAAGTACTCGCTTTCATGTTACGTATATGGCTTTTAACTAAAGAAGAATTCATGCTCCAAAGTGTACGGAAGTCTTACGTGGTTAAGCAAAGCGTTACGGAAATGTACATCAACGTCTCTCGGACCATGACGTAGATGTCTAAGGTCAAACAGTTGGTTGGTTGGGGATGTAGCTCCCTTGGGGAGTAGAACACATTCGGGAGTAACGTTTGGATTTCTCCCATTGTCTCTCAGGCAAAGAAAAGAAGGGACTTTGAATAAAAATAAAGGTAGTAATCAGTTTGAGCGATCATGTAGTTGTTCCCTACTTTCAGTGCCCGTGGCCCCACATGTACTAAACGTTCATTTCCCTCAGACCTCTTTACGCTGATCCTTTCCCTGCACTAAACTGCAATTGTTTCAAGTTTTTCCCCTTTAAGATAAACTTCACTTTCAAAAACACCCGTGCATGAAACAGAAAAAGATTTCCTAAAAATTGAGCAAGATAAAATTGTAAGATCTCTCACCAATCCTACAAATGATGCTGCCCATTTAGCCGGAGGAATATTAAGCTAAGTGACCTGTCTCACAGTTGATTTCTGATTTTATGCAGCAGAAAAAAACATGGTAGGGAGACTTCATTAGGACTCCATATTGATATTTCCTATGAGAGCTGTGATTGAAAAGCGACAGAGTACAGTGCCTTAACCAAGAAAGAAAATATATTACTTTACACACATGATGAGCAGCCATTTTTTCGTTTATTTTTAATACCCCGGATGAACATTTTGTAACAATTTCTCGCCCTTCTAAATTTTACTGATAAAACGTTTTGAACTTCTCTAATTCTCAAGATTGTTTCTTTTCTACTAACTTAAATTTATTACTTGCAAAACAACGAATATGACAATTCCACAAGGGAGTAAATGTACAAATAAAATGGAATTTGGGCTTAGATTTAATTCACTGTCGCTTACATTACCATCCCAGAGCATAGTAGCCGAAGTGCGCCCTCGATTGGGTAAGCACGTGAGTAATTATAGTATACGTTTCATTCATTTGTCCTCTGACAAAACGTCAAGGCTGTCTGTGAAGTTGATGGTGACGTTAATGCACAGGGCCTATAAACTGTGTGAATTATACCACATGCCATAAAAGGTATAGCTAAGAGGGATGGGTTATGTAATCATTGTGTACGTTTTTAATTTGCTGATATATTACTTAGAAGTACTCCAGTTACGAAGGTTAACTTGACATATTTTGACAAACAGACATAAGAAAATGTAAATGTAAAATCTTAGCTATTTCTTAACAGTTGACTGCTCCTAGAATTTCATCCAAAAGTTGTTGGAATTTATTTTAAACTAAACCGACCTGTTCTTCGCTGCATTGTTTTTACCTCAAATGTTCGTCATACCCAATACAAATTCAAGGGTTCACACGATTATGTATGGGATACACTGATAAGGTTGTACTACTTAATCGGTGCAAAAATAAAAATGAGGTGAGAGCCCTGAGATTTGAGGATACATTCCAGTAATTAATTGTTTTCCTTTGGTATGACTTTTAATGTCTTTACAATGATTGTGAGATGAATTCATGTACATTTTTTATAGTATTGATATAATTATGTAAATTTCTACAAGTTATTTGTACTTTTTCGGTATGATTTCACTGAGTGTATTCTCAGTCATAGCAGGAGTAAAAATAGAATGTGTTGTTTTCAGTTCTAAAGTTTTTAACTTAATTGACAAAACAGGTGATAAACCCAATTGTCATTTTGTATCAAAGATTGTAGAGATGTAAAAAAAGTTTGATTTAGCTCAATAAAGGAGATGGGAAAAAAATAAGCGGAGTTGTGTGATAAAGATTTGAAATGAATTCTACTTCCAAAAGCATTCGAACTGCGATTAACCATACATGATAGTAAAAATATTTGAAATTGCCTGTTAAAAATCTGCACTATCAAACAAACAGAAAAAATGCTTCACCAAGACCACTGAAACAAACTTAAACCGAATTTCAGCAGAATTTTTTTCTCAACCCTCCCTCTCCCTTCCCTACCCCAGCCCTTTATGTTTAGGCCTATAGTCCCATCCCCTGTTGCATACGTATACAACAACTTATTGTAACCGACGGCAGAGTCACAGACAAAACTCCAGCAGTGGCGTCGCCGGGGGGGGGGGCACATGCCCCAAATGACCCCGATTGACTGTGCCCCGTGTGCCCCCAATAAAATTTTGGGTATGACAAACACCAAATCATTCACGCGTGTGTCGATATGAACAGGAGGTCCCACTGTCACTTAATTACTCAAACATACGATATTGCACAAAATGTTCTCAAAACTGCAATTCTGCGGGGCATCTTTTTGTTGGGCAGTATAAATGTTTCTCTTATTGGAAGATGTAATCCACAGCTATTATTTCAACTTTTACTTTCAAAAGCTATGAGACTACTACGGCCTTGGGTCCTCTCTTTTCAATATAATTCATACTTCGATTATCTTTTAGTCAGATCTTATGTTCGAAAACTGTAAAAAAAATGGTATCGAAAGCCCATTGAGCTGCATTCAAGGGGGCTTCTTTTCCACATTTTCCCGCTAGCCTAGGATTTGAGGCAGTCAGATTTACTTTGGTTGCTCCAATATAAAGGGTTCCCCACTCAGTGGCATACTTGGAAGATAATTGCTTCAACATTAGGCCTAACTCCTATTGTGCAGCATGAATGGATTTATTTTAAGCTCAGTGCAAACATTAACATGACCCACCGTCCCCCCATTATCACATCGTTAGAGCTAACACAATGGTCAATTTGTGATTTCTTTTTTGTGGCCTGTTTAAGTGCGCTGCGATGACAGTTGGAAGATAGTCAAAGGCTTCATTCTAATGGTCTCATTTGTATAAATACCCAGAGCCTTCGCATGGGCTTCACCCTCTGGACCAATGGCTGTTGTCCCTGGACAACACCATGGGCTTTTGAGTGGGCCCCTGGGCATACCGCCCACACGGGAGCGTTGTGCGTCACTAAGATGCCTACAGTGACTCCCGGTCCTTCATTTTGGTGTGTCCCTCCGGCGGATCGCTTGTCCTCCCCCAGTCCCCCAGTCCCCCCCCCCCAATTTCGAAAAAGTCTGGCGACTCCACTGGACAATATGTTTATTTAACAATTTAGTATCTTCCAATGCCACTTAAAATGAGAGCAAAAACTTTCTTTATTTTCAAATTCACAACTTAATTTTGTAACCATGTAGCAGTGGCATGGGACAAGTTAGCTTGGACACTCACGATTCTTTGAGATAAAAGCCATTCTGGCCTTCAATTGTAAACAATGCCGACTTAGAAGCAGACATGGACAAAAAACATTGGATTGGATTTCAGTTGGGGATAATTCATTAGTGTCCTGGAGAGGTAATATTTCCCTTTTGCACTATTTTTTTTTTCTTCTTCTTTTTTTTATACTCCCAGTGTTTCATACACCAGGGGATAAGTACTGTGAATTCAGAGTCAATGTGCGGGGCTTATAAGATTCGGCTCTGCTATTGATGGAGAAACTTTTCTTAGACTAAGAAAAGATTTCAGAAAGCGAGGGTAACATCTTAGATCGTTGAAATGAAAACTATAGTAAAGGTGAGATAAGGATTATCGGGTACGGTGTTAATTTGAATAAAACTTTCATTTCTTGCAATGCTATGCACAATATTGCATCCCATCTTATGGAAAATTAACTGTGAAATTTGAGTCAATTTTCTACGGTAAAATATTCTAGCACAAGGCAATCAGCAGGTGGAAGATGGGGGCATGTCCTCCCTGAACCTTTAAAAGTGAAAGGGTTTGTTTTTTCTCCTCCACTTTTTTTCAAGAACTCTAATAAAATTGTGGGCACATTCCTTAGTTTGCAATGATTCAATGTAATTAAACTCAGCATTGATGAAGCATCCATTAAATGTTCTGTTATTTGGTCTGTTGCAAGTTGCTGCTAAATAAGCAGGTTAATTGTTCTATTTTTTTGTTTTGTTAACTGTGAAAAATGTGCGAGGTTCACCGACAGAGTGTAACGTCAGATAGTGCACCGCCTACCCTTCTTTCACAAAAGTGTACTACTCTATGAGCAGTTGTGGACTCTTTAATATTTTTTCGTTACAAATTTTTCGCTTACTGTCAAATTAACATGTTTGCGTATTGTGTACGCTGTATTCTTCAGTCCTATTTTGTGTAATAACACCCCACGCTCCACATTTGCATTCAAATGTCAACGTTTAAAAATTATCGTGGAGTGGCGAAAGGGACGGGGGGCTATGATGTCCGTGCCGGGAAATTTTCTAGTTTCGTCGGAACAGGCGCTCTCATAAATACTATGAGGCATGTAATGGAGAAATGCAGAATTGCACGGGTGTGAGGGAGTTTCTTTTTTTCACTTTTCGTCACCTTTGGGCAATTTCTTAATTAAGCCTAGTCATCAAGGCAGACGTAACGTGCAAAATGTAAGTATATCAATGCACAGTCTGCATGCAATTTTTAGCATGATCTATGATTTTATGCAAATTTCGCCTAGCTTTACGCGCAATCCTTACGTTCTATGTTTTATGTACAGCGGTAGGAGAAATCTGTTCTGTCCAAACCTAGATGACTTGTATAATGTAATCACATTAGAGGCCGGGTATGACGGTTTTGCAATGTAGCAATCTAATACCTCGAGCAACATTCGTGGCGTATTACTGTATTAATCGAATTTAAATCTGTCCTTAACACAGACTTATCAATTTGTTTGTTTTTGTATCATTATAACTGTACAATTTCTAACCCATGTACAAATTGTGGGTATTTTAAAGTTAATCAGTTATTCTATCCATTTTACCTTTGTGTTTGCCTGCTACTATATGACCCTTTTTTATTTTCGTTTTTGTAAACTGTTAGTGCAAAATCTCGCGCAAAGTTAAAAGTACTATAAATGTAAACTGCTTGGTGTGCTCTCAATGTGAGGAAGAGTTCACCTGAAATTCCCATGCAAGTGACCTCGATTCGTTGACCCTCCAAAGCTTTCGGATGATTTTCTCCGTGAAGTCCACCAACATGTTGTTGTGCCACACTGAGCTGCAATGGACCCTTCGCTGTTCGTATATCACTCCACTCTTCAAATGCGTTTGTAGAGCCGACAATCATCCCTGGTACCTTCTTCCGTTTACTTGTGGATCTTTCTTTGTTGTTGTATCGCAAGAGAAGCCGGGAATTGTCACGCAACAAGGAAGGAACAATTCTGCGGGCTTCGAACGCATTTGCGCACATACCGCCGATATTTTGGAACCATCTGTGGAAGACTTTTTATGTCATTCTTTATGGTTCTCCAAAACTACTCACATCTTGGCACCACTGGCTACAAAGAATACTATTTTAGACCCCACCCTCTGTCGTACCAGTGCAACTCTAATAGCAGAATTCTGATCTACGGACCTGAAAAGTGACCCAAAATTGTCAAAGCAACTTCCACCCGGTAGAGCTTTATTGTGCCAGTTTCTTGCATAGTTCTGTTGCATATAGCTTAAACCTTTGTTAGGTAGGCTGCACATTTTTCCTAGTTTTTGGTCTAGTGGTAGAGCATCTGCCTCTCACGCGGGAGGCCCGGGTTCGAGTCCCAGGTCGAGTCATACCAAAGACTTTAAAAATGGAACCTTCTGCCGTTGTGCGTGATGCTCCGCATAAGCAATGGAGTAAGGGAAAAAAAGCAGTGAGCCACAACTGGAAAAAAGGCCGTGGCCGGCTCGACTTGAACCAGTGGGTTGGAAACTGGGCCGGTGAACCTCATCTAACTAACTAGCTAACTGCACATTTTTGTATAAAAGATTTGAAACTGCATCGGTGTTCGCATTCTGGTTTGTTGTATTTGTCGTATGATGTACGCTAAGCGGATCGCCACGGGAGGTTTGGCTATTGCATCAGGCGGCCGTGATGTATATAAAAGTTATCCCATACAGAGGGCTTGGAGTTTTATTTTTAATAAGTTAGTTTCATGTAGTATAACAGCCCTGGACAAAAATACGTGGGGCTGCACTCCTGCTCCCCCATTCAATGTTGAAATTGCTTTAATTTTGGATATCTTTTGGTTGGAACAACATTGATCGGGGGGGGGGGGATTCTTGAAGACCAGCGAGTCTATCAAAGTAGTTGCTCCATTTGCACAAAATTGTCCCATCATTTCTGTCTAGGATTATCTGAGCTGCTATACACACCCATAGGAGTATAGGTTCCATATAGGATACATGAACACAGGCCGGTGATATTTTTGTAGCGATATGTACATCCTCGAATCTAATAAAGATGACAGTTGGAAAGGGAATGTGACGTAACTTGTAGGTACTTTTAATATTTCTACGATGAAGCTGTGTGTCTCGTAGGATGGCAAAGAGTAGACGTATGTAATCAGTCGTTTACAATTTGTGTAGAGGTGTCGGATGAGCAAAGTCTCGTGTAGAGGTGGGGTAAGAGCAAAATCTAAACAGGTGTAACAGAAAGGTTGAATTTGATTCAATGACAACGAGAAAAGTCAAACTTTGTATGTGTGAAATACCATGTGATGTTGAAAACAATATAATATCATATTACAGACACTGAGAAAGAATACACTGTGTACACAAAAACCCGTTTACATTTTCAAAAGACGGCCATTTGTACACCCCTTGCTGCGGCAAAGAATTTGACATAGCGACGCCATTTCGGACGGTTACCATCGACCTAAAAACGGTTTACCGTTGACCTACACATTATTTTAATGGGACTGACGGTCGACTGCACTTTTATTTGGGAAAAGGCCTAACACAGAAAAATAGTTACAGCAATTTTACGGTTGACAGTGACATAAAAGGAAAAAAATACATTCTAAAGAATTACCTTATACTCGTAAAAAGTATAGTGATATCATCTATATATACTACACCTTTGCATGTTTATGACGTCATTCTTAGAGAAAAAAAGTCATATAAGATATGGTAGATCATGCGGTTCACCGTAGTGCGGAAACAGCCATCATCGAGGGCGCCCTCTTCCTTGGTCTCAAGTTCCTTGAAATTATTATTTGAATCTCCCTCTTTTCGCTGAATGATAAAATCGAATCGCTTTGGCTTTGATGTAATAATGTTATCAATGATTTCACGGGGCATATCCATTAAAGTACTAATAATTCAACGACGAAAAGGTAGGAACTTCTCCACTTTCGATATTGTTTTTGGGCGCATCCCTTAGCAGCAATTTGGTGTAA
>WURT03092051.1:0-31105 GCA_009936505.3 Holothuria glaberrima | reverse complement strand
GCTGGGAGGGGTGGAGGTTCCTTGCTCTGCACCACTGCTCAACAGCTGAACCGAGCAAAGCTCACAACTTCCTGAGGTGGACAACTTCCTGAAACGGACAAACAGATTCCCAATTAAAATTCGCCAATTTATACCCCATCAACATCACTGTGAACAGCTGTGCTGAACAAGTAAATTTTGGTCCCCAGAAAATTTCCAAGTAGATTCACCGGGATTTGATCCGGGGACCTCTAGTGTGCAAGGCAGTACACTCAACCACCAAGCCAACTCCACCCACTTGTAACATACATTCTGACAGTTTTGAACCCAATGTTGAATTTGTATGGAAATGCATTGGTGGAAGTTTTTTACTATAAAATTAAGGTTTTACCGACATATTTTCTTTTGCAGAAATTAAATTTCAGCCTCGTTTGCATGTCTTCAGTTACGTTGGACTTACCAGTAGCAAAATTTCCTCTACAGAACAGAACAGTCTGAATTAGTGTTCTTCAATATTTTAATCATAACATGTCTCAAAAGTCTTCTACTACAGAGTACTGCTAAATTTGGTTTACCTTTGGCCTTTACAGCTCTGCCAAGCAATATCCAAGACATATGTTGTAAGTGCTGAACAAGAAGCTGACATAAAAACCCTCCTCAACTCACTGGGTCAGATAAGATCTCTCCTGAAGGTACAGATGGGGCAAGTGGAAGAGGAAGCCATGATAAAACATCTTTGGTATGCCGAGTAGTTTATATAGTAATACTTATTACGTATGGTCCGTAGGGGACAGCTCTCTATTCCGACGTCTCCATGTTCCAAAAAGTCTGCATTGAGGTTAGTGTTAAAGAAAAGGTTAGGTTAGAACACGCCCCCATCCTACCACTGTCCTTCATGCACACATTCAGAATATAGAGACGTCGGAACAATGAAACATCGGAACATAGAGGTGTAACCGTCCATACACAGCCTTTAAAACCTTCTAAGAGTTTTGAATTTGAATGGGTCATTTTCAAGTTGTTGAAAGTAGTTGAATTTTGATTCATATTATGAAAAAGTGCTTGCAGTTTGTATGCAGGATTTCATATGACTTCCTCTTTTCCTACTTTTGAACTATTTTACTTCTGCTCCTTTATATTGAAATTCCTACTTTATCCTACTTCACCTGACTCCTGCTTTTCCTACTTTTGAACTATTCAACCTCCTTTTTTATGTTGAAAATCCTCCTTCATCCAACTTTTTATCCTGGCTCTATACCATGAAGGAAATGGATAAAATGGCATATTAAAATTTACTGATAAGTGTCTATAAGGATCACATGACATATTAATCAAAAGTGTAATGTAAGTACATTGTATTGTGGAGTACTGAACCAAATACCCAGGGACTAGTTACTCCAGTCAAGTTTTGTTAATAAATTTCATTTTTCCATACTTACTCTATTACAATTTTTCTCTTTATTAAGTCCCCCAGCTTAAATATTTCTTTTATGTGCAATGCTCAAAAAACTGTGAAATGTTTTCACCAGATAGAAAATTTGTGCCACTTTACACCTTGGAAAGGGACCACAGTTTCCTAACTTCCATCTCCAGTGCATTTTATATGATTTTAATTTAAGTTGTAAGCTGTCAATGTTGTATTAAAAATGAGCAGGCCTACTGTGCTTGCATGTGGAGTTTATACTCCATGTGGTGAACCGGTGCTGTGGCCGAGTGAACCGGTGCTGTGGCCAAGTGGATAAAGGCGATGGCATTTGAAGTTGTTATTCATAAGCCACATAGGCTTCTCCCACATCTGTGGTTGCCTAGCTTCGTAAAACAACTGCCCTTCAAGGCCTGAATTATAATAACGTGTAGGGTACAAATGCCCCCTTTTTGGAAAACTTCACACTCGTGGGCCATATAATAAAGTAAAAGGGGTACGTATTGTACCTAAGTGGTTTTCTACTTACTTATTACCAACTATGAAATGATCTGTTATTTAATATCTTAACAAAAGAAATGCTATTGTGATAAATCTGGGAATTACTGTTTCTTTTGTTAAAGGGATCTGACAGACAACAAGGTATTCTATCAACACCCAGATCTAATGAGGGCACTCTTTGTTCATGAAACGGTGATGAATGTGATGGTGAACGTGTTGGAAAAACATCAGACTTCTGTCCAGTTGACCTGTGGGGAAGAAGGTGGCAAAAAGACTATGAGTGTGTATGTCACTCATGGTCCCACAGAAGGTCCAGGCTCACATGCTGATCAGGTAGGTGCTTTGAAATGTTTGTATGTGCTCAAGTCATATCTTAGTTTCAATCTCTAAAACATTTCAATCTCTCATTCATTTGAAATTTTTCCATATAAACCATTCTGTTTGCTGCCACAGATGTGACTTAACATTTGTGGATTAGGCAGATTTGTTAAGTGCTTGCTTGCTTTTAGAAATTCTGCTATGATTTAATCTGTTCATTTAGAACAGTAGAACCAATTGAATGACCAGCCTGTTTCTATTTTAAGATAAGTATTGCTCACAAGCAGTACTCAAGCTTTGGGAATTCCCTGTTGGCAGAATTTTCAAGAAAATTTAAGTGTGTAGTCATGACATGTCATTCTGCAGGACTAGCCAGCCTACAAGTATAGGCTTTTTCCCCTTCCATCATCATTAAGTGATAAGAAGTACTCTACATACAATTTTTATAAGCTGGAATATTATTCATCAGCAGGTAATGTATGTGTCATTTCATTTCCACCAGATTATGAATATTCATGACCATCATTCACCAGCATAACTGGAAAAGTTGATCTCGATACCTTTTGACCTAATTTGCATGTAGTATATGATAAGCCATATTTATACTGCAATTCCTCGAATGTAACAGATGTCATTGCATTTGATGGCTGCATGAGTTCCTCCTATTATGGGAGAGTGATAACAAAAAAAATCACAGAAAAACCCTTCATGACTTTAAACCACTTTAACCTTTCAGCCACCAGAGTTCAATCGAGAAGTTATCACAGCTTGCTCCCGATTCTTGAGCTACTTCTGTCGGGTCAGTCGACAGAACCAGATGGCAGTGTTTGATCAGATTGAATATTTCTTGAAGCAGAGTGATATAGGATTGTGTGAGTGAATAGAACTGTATTGTGCTGCTGGGTGTGACTCTCTGCTAACCCCACCCCCTCCCCTTTGATGTGCATTAACATGAAATTTTTCAAACTTCTTGACAGATGTAAGCATCAGTTAGTTTTGGCAACATTTACCATTTGCTAAGTAGTTGCCTTAAATCTGGTCTTTGCTGTGCTGCAAGTTTTTTGTTCATTAGTCATTGCCATTTTTGTCAATACTAACACAATGCCAGTTGCAAAAGCTGAATTTGAAAAATTCCTTTAAGAAGAGTTTCTGTTAAATCAAGAAAACTTCTCTCTAATGTGATACACAGTGGTTATGTTGAACATGTACCTGTCGTATTTCGCAAAACAGAAGTTGGATTAAAATTCCAGTTGTTTCATATTTTTTTCTTTTTGAATGTTTGGAGTGAAAAGCGCATGCCTGCATGTACTGTTATATCTGTTTTTTGCAGTGTCTCTACAGGCAACTTACTGCTAACTGCTGTCGATTCTTGTGTTACTTTTGCCGAACCAGTAGACAGAATCAAAGAGCCATGTTTGACAAGCTTGTATACATGCTTGAGCATGGCTTTATGGGCCTGTGTAAGTATACTGACAACTTGTATATGTTCTTCTTCCATTTTTGTCTAAGGTTTTGCACAGACGTATGTTAATTTCCTGCACATGCTGTGTATATGTTGCACCTTGACTTGTGGTTAAATATTATTATGTTTGATACTCTCTTTTAATACCTGTTGTAGTCTCTGTAGATGGTGACAGCAAGCCACCTTGGCATAGTTTACTTTGGTTTAAATTGAGAATTATTTTTATTGGGGTAGAAAATTCGTTATTCTGGTCTAGCTATTAAACTGCCGTAGTATGTAGTACATAGTACTGTTGTTGTGAAAACTAGCCAATACCAAGAAAAGTAATCTTATTCATCTTATACACATTTGAATGACTTACTGCAGACATGTCCATCAAAGGTCATTATGAACTGACCATGTGATTCCATGTTCCTTACTGTCAGTTTATACCAGAGTGACTAAGGGGTGAGTCACCTGACCTCGGATGTCAGTCACTGGTGTTTACTCATTTGTACTCAGTACAGTTATGTGCATACACATTGTCAGTCAATGATGTGACTGATATATATCCATCAAAAATGCAAATTATGAGTCAATTATGTCATCACTATGTTTGTTTTCACGTGACATCAGTGCATTTCAATTTGGCATACTGGATATCACAGCTCATGCGCAGAGAGTGTGTTTTTGTTACACGGCACAACAACACCTTAGATACAATTGTAATACAGTGAATACCTGGCTGTCAAAATGTCCAACAATCAGAGAGATGCACAATGCAGTGATGTCAGTGAAAAACCTCTATTTAACATAGAATCTGACAGAGGGGTGTGTCAATGTAGATGTTTTGTGCAATAACACACTTTGTCCTGGGTTACTGGGGTTATTCATTTAAATGACAAGTTTCTTTGTTGTACTGAAATGTTCATACACACATATTTTGGCACATGCAGGTAATCCGCCTCCTCCAGTGTAGAATTAGATGAATTTTGAAACTTTGATAACATTAATAGTTGTGGCTCAGATTTCAACTAAACTTAGAATTATCACACGCCATTTAGTCCATTTTTGAAAAAATAAACTGGAAATAAATTTGATGTAGTGTGAGTTCAGGTATGATTCTTAACTTTGTAGACCAATGATGATAATCAGAATATTCTTTCTTGTCAAACTTAGGCATGAACCCCTGCACCTTATATTTTATCTGTTGTGTTTGAGTTTTACTTGTTTTGGTTTTCCTCATTTTGGTCTGAATGTTAAAACTCTTGATCCTCTATTTTTATGTTCTTCATATTTCTATCACAAGTATACAATGCATATGCATAAAAAAGTGTTGATTTACATCGCTTTGAAAGATGCAGTTAACTGAAATAAAAATAAAGAAATTCAGTCGAGGCCTTGGAGGCAATTACTTATAACAATGGTACTATAAAAGCAACCACAATGAGGGAGTACAAGAGGAAGCCATAAGGGCCTTTGAAATATATTTTTAGGTCAGATGGCTTCTGATTCAACAATTTAGCTCACCTTGCATTTTTTCAATTTACGAGATCAGCACAGATGGGGGGAACCATAGATTGCTCTGACATGAAAGCCAACTCAGTTTTATCTCAGCCAAGATGGAAAATCTTATTATGCTTAGGCAGGTTACTCAACTCTGTCTGCTTTGGAGTGGTAACTCCTGGGTGATAATGTGGCAGGGACTGTCATTGCAACTCCACTATCACAACTCAACACCTTCCACAATGATGAGATAAGATGGTCAATTTATTTATTTTGTACTCATGGTAATAAATTTTGTAAACTTAAATACCTTTGTTGTTGACAAATAACTGTGGCCATAATCTACACATAAGAGGGAAAATTAGGTTATTTCAAAGGTACCAGAAAATTTAAAATGTCATATTTTTTCTTGAATTCTCAGCATATCCTTCCCTCAGAGGTTCCTGTCCATTAGATGTTGCAGCTGCATCACTAATGGACAACAACGAGCTGGCCTTGGCACTGAGAGAGGCTCATCTTGAGAAGGTGATATCATTCATGTCCCAGTGTGGGGTCCAGGACAATGAACGTATGCTGACTCTGGGGAAACCCCTGATTGGTTGGGACCCAGTCGATGGAGAGAGATACCTTGATTTCATGAGGCACACAGTGTGGGTCAATGGTAAGGTGCAGTAGTATCAAGTCCAAAGGTTGAAATAATGATGGGTGCAGTGGTGGTCTGTAACAGCCAGATTTGGTGCTGTTAAACTAAAAGAGGGGCTATAACACCCACAAGTGGTGCTGTAATACTCCACATGGTGCTGTTGTGCTCAGAAGTGCTACTGTTATACCCAAGATGGTACTGCACTGCTCTAAACTATCTCATTTTGATATCAGTGTGGCCTTCTGTTACTTTAGCAAGGACCATATAAGCACATAAAGAATGGGAACCGGTAATAAAATGTATAAATCACAGTGTAGACATTTTTTTTACAAGAATGGTTATGTAGGAATTATTTAACATGGTTGGTGACTGTTGGTTGGTAATTTTCTTGTTCACTATTAATAAGTACTAAGACTTATTTCTATTGAAACAAGAATTCAGGTGTGAAACTCAAAGGCAGAAAATGCAGAACCAGAGAAATGCATAAAATCCAGAAGGACTTCAGTCCTTAAACAGGTTGAAAACAGTGACAACAGTTTGGCAGAAGACTTTTCCTCATGTTCTGAATAGATTTTCCCTTCAAACATCTTCATATTAGTGACAGAATTGTGAATATCAAATGTTTAAACACTTTCATGCAACTGTAACTTTTGTTTAATCTGATTTTTACAAACAGGTGAAACTGTGGAAGAGAATGCTAATCTTGTGGTGCGCTTGTTGATTCGACATCCAGAATGTCTGGGACCTGCTCTTAGGGGTGAGGGTCAAGGTCTTTTAACTGCCATGGAGGAAGCTATTGAACTGTCAGAGACAACGGCAGACTTTGTGAGCCACATACCTGCTGGTATCATTGAGGAAGGTGTGGAGAAGTTTGGAATGGAGTAAGTGTAACGACTCAAATACCTACGTCTTCTCAGAATTTTTAATTTTATTGTGGCTTTGTGCACAGTATTGCTATAGTTGGGGGCCATTATCCCAAGAATATTGGATTTAATTGGAAAGCGGGTACATAGACCTCAGATATTTTCACAAGTTGAAAGAGAGGTAAGATAATTTTTGTGAGACAAATGGCCAATAGGCCTGAGGAGTCAGACAGGAGTGGAGGTTTGGTGTGGAGGTTTGGTATGCTGGTATGCATTGCTTTAAGATGCTTAGTGCGCTTAAATTTAGAATAGATACATTAAGGCTTTAATTGAAAGTTCCAGAATTGAAAGTGTCAGATTCAAGGCCTTGAGAATAAAATTAAATTTCTAGAATTTTGTTTTTATCACAAACATGGAAAATATAGAAGTACTCATTTAAAGCATACTTGTTAAAAATTATTGCACTCTGCTTGCCTTTTAGGCAAGATAAATGCAGATGCAAAGAAGTGATGCCAAGAGTTTGTTTTGTACATTGCAGTGACTCACCAGCAGAAGAGTCAGAAGAAGATGAAGATGATGTTGACATTGGTGGCGCTGTACTTACTTTCTATGCAACCTTAATTGACCTCCTGGGTCGTTGTGCCCCTGATGAACAAGTGTTGTCACAGGGAAGGACAGAACCCCAGAGAATAAGGGCCATTCTTCGTAGCTTAGTTCCAATATCCGATCTGATTGGTGTTTTGAGTCTCAAGTTTACTCTACCATCACCTTACAAAGTCTATGAGAAGAAAGATGGTAAGTGGTCCTTCTGAATCTTTGTTTTGCAGTAAGGAGGTGAGTTAAGTGTGTCAAGGTGTGGGAAACATTTTGGTACTTTGAAGAAACTTGCTTTTGAGTCTTTTATATGGCAAGTTTGCCCAAGCTAAGTTAAATTACTGAAGGCAGCTCCATTAAATAGTTTGAAGAAAGTCATTTGTTGAAGAATTTGTTAAGCTAAATATTGGATAGCTTTCTTGCTTGCCTGTACTATAAAACTGGAATCATTGTAGGCCTGAAGGGATATGGGATGGGGTGGATGAGGGCACAGGAAGTGTTTGGAGAGGATCTATATTGGTGGTAATAGCCTCAGTCATAAATTGAAAATGCTTCTCCCTGCAAGTGGGTGTGACATGTAAACAAACTTTCTCATTTGTTCTCAGAGGGGGATGGCAAACCACTTGGTGCAGACCTCAAGGGACTTACTCCAGCTCATAAGGAATGTATGCTTCTCTTCCTAGAGAGAGTGTATGGTATTGCAGACAAGCAGATGTTCTTTAGTCTATTAGAGCAAGCATTCTTGCCAGATTTGAGGGCAGCTATAACAATGGACACTGTGAGTACAGGAATAAAACCCATTGTATTCAATTTTTCTTTTTTTTTTTTGTCATGTTTGACTTCTGATTTGGTCTGTAGTTGAACCAATTTTTGATAAATTTTAGTCTTTTTGGTTATTGGGTAAGTCAGTCTTATATTTGAATGAAATTGAATCAGTATTATGAATGCTTGGACATCAAGATAAGGGGGGGAGGATAAGTGGTGTAAAGGTGCCACATCAGTGATGGTATCCCCTTTAATTGTAGCAAAATATTAAAAGAAAAAGCTTGAAATGTAATCTTGGCATTTTCTTGAATTACATGTTTGTAAGAGGACAAAAGGATAGTGACTATGAAATGATGGTTTTTTATGCCACTTGAGCTTCGAACAGAGATTTTAACCCTTTTTCTCTCTTTATTCTCTTAACAACCAAGTCTTCATATCTTTGTTTTGCTTAACATTCATACCTCTTTCCTCTTCTTACAATAGCCAAACACTCATGACCATGATATGGCCCTTGCTCTCAACCGTTATATATGCAACTCAGTGCTTCCACTTCTTACCCGTAATGCTGTCATGTTTGAGAATGCTGACAAGAGTGCTGCTTTGATGGATGCTACCCTTCATACCGTCTATAGACTATCAAGCTGTCGGTCTCTTACAAGAGGTCAAAGGGACACCATTTCAGAATTCCTCACAGCTATAACAAAGTATGAACTTTTTTCTTGTTTAAACATGGGCAGTGATCCTGGGGAAAGTGGGAATATGTCCCCCAATATTTGAAAAATCGCCAATTGTCTTTGATTTTTCAAACAGTAAATTATTTGAAAATGGGTTTACGCCCCCCTCCTCCAATATTGAGAACAAATCGCTGCCAGTGTGTTCAAATATTTTTAATAAACAGGTGCTACATTTTGGGATGCTTCTTGGTCAAGTCTTAAATCACAGTATTGATGGGAGGTGGAATAGATGTGTAGTTTTCAATGAAATAACAACTTTTCTGGTGTTGTCTATTTTTTTTATAGGAACCTTAAACCATCTGTTATGCAAAGACTTTTGATGAAGTTGATAAAAGATATACCTGCTTTAGAAGAACACACATATGTTTCATTGAAGGTAAGTATCTGTTATATCAGGATTGTAATTCAAAGCAGTGTACATATGTTTAATTTATGCTCAAATGAAGTAAAGACTTAAATACAGTGATAATTTACGTAGCTGAATATCAGGGAGCTAATCTCCTTCTCATCTAAGACCTTGTCATTTGCATGTACTTTAACGAAGGGAAACATTTTACAATTTTTGACACAAAGTCTGAAAAAAACAATTTGTTTAAGTCTTTCCTGGTCTTAGGAGAAAAGATCGGTGAAGCTTCATGTGTACCATACAATAAAAGCTACCCCATTCAATTATATCTAAAGTTCTCTTTACAAATAAGTTGTATGCATTACCCACCTTGTGAAAGAAACTTTTCACATCTACTCCACACATTCCAGTATCATTATTAGTGTCCTGAGAAATTTGCCAGTTGTAACTTTATTCTGTATATAAAACAACTGTGTGCCCTACCCCTCTAACAATTCCTTTCAGATTGTGGAACTTCACTACGAGCGCTGTATCACGTACTACAACAGCATAGGTGGATGGGGATGCTATGGAGCTGCCTCTGATGAAGAGAAACGTCTAACCATGATGCTGTTCTCAGGACTATTTGATTCCCTCGCTAAAAAGGTGACTGAAATTTTGATTTTTCATTTTTGAGAGTAGTATTGAGTACAGAGAATTTCAAGAATACAGTAAACATCTTGGATGAGTGGGCTCTGGTTGCACTGTAAGGGCCAAAAGGGCCTATGAGAAAACTAATATTTTAAAAATATAAATGAGTCCAAGCTTTTGGCAATTTTAAACTTATTATTGCCTATAAAACCTGTGGCTGGAGTCAGTTTATGCAGCAGTTGTGTCTTTCATTTTCACAGGATTTTGATTCAGAATTGTTTGACAGAGCCCTCCCATGTTTGACAGCCATCGGCAGTGCCCTTCCCCCAGATTACTCCATGGCATATCATGATGGAACCTACATCAGAGAATCCAGCTTTGACTCTGATGGCTGCTACCAACCCAAACCAGTCCCTACATCCAGGTAACTCATGTAGAATGTTTGTTGGTACAGAGATTAAGAAGGGAGTAGGGAGAGTTAGGTAATGCTGGTAGGGAACATATGTAGTACGGGTTCATTTCAGTGAAAGAATTGCTGGTGCTGTGGCCGAGTGGATAAGGGCAGCATCATTTGAAGCGATGAAGCTTGGCAACTGGGAGTTTTGGAGTTCGATCTCTGGCTGGGTCAAAGTATGGTGGGTTTTCATCCAAAACAATCTATGGTTATCTATAAACCTGAACTAGCCTTTAAAGAGAAACCAAATTTGATCTAAATTGTTGAGTTGGTTAGCCACTTGAGGTGAAGATGTATAAATTCTTGAGAAACAGGCTTCTTTCACATCTGTGGTCGCTTAGCATCATAAAAAAACTGCCCTTCAAGGTCTGAATTACAAGTTACCTGTCAAAGAACAAGTCAAAATTTATAAATATGTTAACTGAAAAAATAGTTTGAATCATGGGTAAGCAGGTGCAGTGATATGCAACTACTGGTAGGGATTGGTTGGGACTAACTAGGATACAAAAATGCTGACTGCCACCCAATTGAGGAAGTGTGCTTTCTGACTGCCACATGTTTTCATATAGCAGAGTAAAACTGAGACCCTTGAAATTTTCTTTGGATGCTTAAAAAAAATTTGAGGATCATTGGCCTTTTGGGTTTACAATCCTTATGAACAAGTGATACAAAACATGGCAAGTCCCCTCAGCCAAAGCAAGTGATGGCACAAGGAAGACCAGTAAATGAATGGAGGGAAGAGGTGAATATTAAGGGACTTTCCTAGGGAAATGTGGGAAGATTCCACCAATCCTTGGCAGAATCCTAAGGTTGTCATTATGGTGGTAATGTAAGGATGCTGGAAGGCACAAAATTCATTCTGTAATAAGTAGTTTCACAAAACAGAATATTCCATTTAAGGCAAGAGTACATTGTTTTTTGTAAAATTATTATTTTATGGATAATCCATCATTATGGTGATTCAATATTCTTGTTTTACAGCATATTTCTAAATGAAAGTCTCCTCTCATTCTGTGATCGATTTGCTGAACACCTGCATGATATGTGGGCCCTCCAACAAGTAAGTAAATACCATAAAGTTAAAAGAATTTTAACTTTATGTTAAAAGAATTTTCACCAGGAAAATTAATGAAAATTAATTTTGAAACTAGGCTTTCCATTTTAGTTGAAATGGGGTGGGGGGGGGGCGTGGTTCCTGTAATGATTACATCCTGACTCAAAGGGAAGTGGAAAAACAGTCACAAGGATCACAAAGAATACATGATTGGAAAACTTATTTTCATCAAAAGATTGTCTTATTAGCCAGTTTTCCAGCTCAGTATAGATGTAGAAAAGTTAACCTTTTAGTACAAGTCAATCAAAATGTAAGTCAATCATTTATGCAAATTTTTCAAGCCTGGTATGACCTCATGTTGGCTGTAGATGTTGTCAACCTCTCCAGACTGGCTTAATCTCAGTTAAAGGACTTGTTTATATGTTTGATATCTTGCATCAACATCACTTTTTGTACTGCATTTGAATTCTTGCAAGGTCAAAGAAAGACAAATCACTGGTGATTTTGATGTATATAAAACAAGTTGAAGACATTAAAAAAGCAGTTTGGCTTCATTGTATGAGGTCTGTATTTCTACAAATGTTTTTGTTGACATAAAATGATCCAGTGCCTGTGGGATGGCATTTCTATATGTATTCCATGTGCTTTTTACCTTCTTAAAAACAGACACTGCCACACCAATGAGAAACAAAATCTGTGACTGACAACCAAAAACAGAAAACTGATAATACCTTATCACCACTGCTCACGAGCTACTGCCACAACAAGTACTGAAAACTGAAAAAAAAATCAAAACGGCTCTAACGCAGTACTTTTCACATTCCTGGAAAATGACATATCAGAAAACAAAACCAAACTCAAACAGACCAGACATGCTCCCCAACAACAGACACGGCCAAACTTACTACCAAACAAAACTGACAAAGCAACAGACGTAGCAACAGCAAACTGCTCTGTAGAGCTACGATCCGAAGGGACACGAGGGTACTTGAGCCAGACTGGATAACTATGTGGAATATATACACTATTTACAGGATACTACACAATTTATTGTGGGCGAACCCCAAATGAAACAAATGAAAACCTCCTGATGAGATTGAACGAACCAGATGATACTCACACCTGCTCTCTTCAGAAACCTGAAATGAATATTCTATATTTCATGTCTTAAAATCATGCCATGAAATGACCCCTTACAGAATCAAACACTTCTAATTTCCCAATCAATGGGCCTTTCATCGAGTTTTCATCGTAACATATATAGCGGGTTCACACTTCATCGTCCCAGCAAAGATGCTTATCAGGCATTGCTCAAAACTTAGAGGATTATCACTGTGGCAACTACCTGTACTGCTTTTTTGTGTATGGCTATTCTGGGGAAAGATAATCTGGTTTAAGAGATAAGATCAGCAGGCAGGAAATGAGAGTAACTGATCAGAGGCCTCTGGGAATAAACATTACATACATGGCTGCACAATTTCAGTCAAAATATGTAAGGGGCATTTATTGACATGTTATATAATGGTTGACCCTCAACAGTATGAGGCTGGCGTGGTATATGGAGACATTGACCGATCAGAGCAGAAACAGCACCCTCGCCTGAAGCCATACAAGACTCTGAATGCAAAGGTAGGAGAATAGCTTCGTAGTTTCCATTCCATTAATAATTTGGTGGACAACTCCATTTTATGTTTATCACAGATTTATATGTGCAGTATAACTTGTTTCTTATATCTAATATCTGTTACATTGCTGGTTTATATGACATTTAGGTTTTAATAGCTGAGTAATTGATTTGTCAAATTAGTAGTTGAAAATGAAATTTTTGAGGAATAAACGTGGCTCTTCTTAGATCTTTATGCTTTTGGCATGTAGACACCAAGATAATACATCAATGTGCTCATTATCAGTTCAGAATAGCAGACTTCAGTGATTGCATTGCATGATGGGAACTGGAAGTATAAACAATTTGCACCATACTAAATGAAATGCCTCCTAACGTAGCACTAACACTACTATTGTACTGTTTACTCCGCATTCCCATGCTCCTATTGTATGTGTAACGTAATCATGTGTCTATGTTGATCTGTAATGGTATTAGACATGATGATATGAAGATAGAAATAAACACCTACTGGACTTACAGTTTGCAACTCCCAACATTGGGTCCAATACCTCTGAACTGCAGAGGGGAATAACCTAGTTAGACTGGTCACATAATGTGATCAGACAGCTAGGAATTTTCCTGTGTGCTCCGCCCCAGATGTGCAACAGATTAAGTCGCAGCCCCCCTCTCCTGTTCAGTGATGGGATCTCCACACTTTCAGATGGCTTTCTTGATCCATCCAACTGGGTCATCCCCTTTTGGTTATGGTGGTATTGGATGTATCGTTGGGAGTTGCAAACTGTAAGTCCCATGTTTGATTTATTTCAAGCTTCATGTTAGCTTGGCTGGTTTACTGAGAACATTTACTCATAAGACGTGATACTGATTTAGTGGCATATAACTTGCATAAACTATAATACATTTCAGGAGAAAGATATTTACAGAGAGCCCATCCGAGAAAACTTGAAAGCACTCTTGGCTTGGGGCTGGACCATGGAAAGAAGTAAGACAGCAGAACAACAACAACAGGCTCAGAGACCCAGGAGATTATCAAAAGTAAATCAGGTGAGGGCAGTTTTCATGTAGGAAAATGTATAATGTATGTTGTGTAGAAATTATGTATTAGGACATTTTATTGGGAGTTGAGGATATTTTGGGGCCAACATTATTTATGTGTATGGTTTTGTTGAAGAATATTGGTTTACAGATGACCTCTGTAACTGCACTAGAGCTGAGTGGAAGAAGGTATCAGTATTTTGGAGAAACAAAGCATAGAAATTGAGAAGTTCGGGAATGGAATAACATTTGAGCCAATGAAGCTAGCAATCTACAGTTTTGAAAAGTTCAAATTTTTCAAATTTAAGGAAAAACATGCAATGTTGAGCCACCATATATGAGGCAGTATTCACATCAGCCCTTTTTAAGTTCTTTCAATCAATCTCAAACAGCAAACTCTAAAGAAACTCCCAAATATAGTTATTTCCCTGAAGGGATGCCAAATTGTATGTGACCAAGAGCTCAGCTTCCAGACCATTACACGGTGGGTCTGTTTATGTGTCTTCATTGTGGACTGGCTGGAAAGCACAGATATGATAGTTGGTCTATTAGCCAAAAGACTGAGAAGTGATCATCAACTCAACCTTGCTGGTTCCTTCCACATTAGCTCAGGAAATAACTACCCTGTGAGTGTTAAATTAATTAATTACTAGTTTATTTATTTATTTATACGGTAAATGTTAATTTTTTTTTTTTTTTTTAGAATGCTTATGAAGGTGCAACTGGCTATAATCCTAGACCATTGGATATCTCAAACATCACTCTCACACGGGAAATGCAGGTGAGAAACTGCTACAACAGATTCCATTGCAGATCACGTACAATGTTGGCAAAAGTGTTAAAAATACCAGTAGAGTAGTTGCTTTCACTTGTACACCTGTTAATTGTAGATGAAGCTGAGTATATTATGGATTCATCTCCAGTGAGGCAATTGACAGATAGTCATCTAGCTAGCAAACAATTTGCTGCTTGCAAATTGAACTTGCTCTCAAGTGTAACTGAACTGACCACTAGGGAACAATTCTTCTTAGAGTCCGTAGTCAGCAGACAAACTGTCCCATGGTGCTCCTATTTCTTACTTCAATAAATGCATTGTATTCTGTTCATGTGACACCCAAGTAAGGGAGTTTGTACTCTGGTAGGGTAAATTAATACATTTAATGAGGGTGAATACAATTGTAATTTCTGTCATACTTAGGAGTTAGACCTTGTTACCTTGTTTTTGTAAGGTCAACATAAGTTTAAGGGATATCTTCTAGTTGTGTGGGAGGGGTGGGGGGTGCTGCAGCACATTTGCCCAAAATATAAGTGCATGTTTGCCAAAAAAAGTGCATAATTTGCCCTACACTAGCAAATTTTCTGCCCAAATGGGAGGGGGGAGGGGAGGTCCCCTTCCTACTGCCTTGTACACAAATGAAGATCAACACATCTGTACATATTTTTATACCCAACAACAAAACACTGCCACTTATCTAATCCCTTGCATGGCAAAGTGGTTTTGTATAGCTGCCCAGCATTGTGTTTGGTTTGAGACTTGCTCAAAAAAGGTGGTGGGATTTTCGTCAGGCAATCTAGCTTTCCTCCCACCTGACCAGGTTTGCTATCAAACTTTCCTTCACAGTTAGAGAAGTCTGTTGCCTGCCAATGAAACAATTGTACCTTCTGGCAGACCAGTTGACTAACCAAGTTTACTAATGCTTTCTTTTGTACTTACCTCAAGCTCTGGCAAGC
Source organism: Holothuria glaberrima (assembly GCA_009936505.3). NCBI lineage: Eukaryota > Metazoa > Echinodermata > Holothuroidea > Aspidochirotida > Holothuriidae > Holothuria > Holothuria glaberrima. Next base: position 15,461 of record WURT03092051.1, on the reverse strand, counting down.
TTTCTTTTAATACAGTGTGCCATAAACTTCACTCCTTTTAAAAATTCTTTCTCAGAATTTATCAGAAAGAATGGCAGAGAACTCTCATGATGTCTGGGCTCATAAAACCAAAATGGAAGAACAGATGAGTGGGGGTGAGTTTTTAGTTCCTTGCTTTAGCAAAGGAACCTATGTAGTCAGGTTGCCGTGTGTGTGTATGTGTGTATGCATGTGTGTCTGTGACACTTGCTTCGGTATGCTGTAACTCAACAAGGGAAAGTTGGACGAAGCCTAAACTTGATATATAGGTCTGCCATAGTGAGAAGGTGTGCCCTATCGTTTTTGGTGGAGGTCAAAGGTCACCTGGGGTCACCAAGGGGCAAACAATAAAAACCTTGTTAACACAATATCTCAAGGTAGGAAACTTGGATAGATTTCATACTTGGTGTATGGATGCATTTCAGAATTTTACCCATTGAAGAACCTTTGTCATGGAATTTTCATCCATGTCATGGAATTCCTTTCATTTCCCCATTTTTTACCTTTTGTAGCATATGTGATGAAAGTAGAAAGAAAATGTTTGTTGTAAATTTATTGTAACTCAATGCAGACATCTGGGAATATTTTAATACCTTGCAAGTGACCACAGTCATGTTGTTTTCACTTCTTACCTGTGAGAGTGCTGTTTTATGAAATGAAATGGTTACTTTTTTACTGCAGTTTTGTTCATGCTCTATTAAAGTTGCAGGTGATTTCTCCATTGTGTGCTAGATATCTAAAGTGCACAAATTGTGATTTACAACTTTTGGAGATGTCATTTCTAGCCATCTCGAGTCTATTTTTTGCTAAATTGCTTTCAACTGCAGTAAAATATTATTGACCTCATCTACAGTAAAACATGAAAAATTGATAGAAACTCTTGATGAGTCAAAAGATGAGTTCAGATTTGAAATATCCACTGATATATATGGCTGGGATCCATGGAAGGAGAAAGGTGCATGAAATTTTGGGTGATTTCATTAGCACCAGTATTAAACTAAGGTGACATTAAAGTAGAGAGATGTCACATTTGATGTCGTTTCCTGAAAACCAATAAATTTCCAGAATTTCTTCAAGTTATATGATGAGAGTCCTTAGCATTGCCTAAATAAATATCCTAAGAGCCTTACAAATCTCCCTATTCCCTTTCTCAGTTAAAACTCTCCTTTTCATTCTTTCTCAGGGGTCTGTTCCCATCCTCAGCTGGTACCATTTGATATCCTCACCGATGGCGAGAGGAAGACGTATAGGGAACAGGCACAAGCTCTCTTGAAATTCTTGCAAGTGAATGGCTATCGTTTGCACAGGTGTGATCATTTTAGCTTTGGACTTTTTCTTTTTTTTTTTGAGATGTGTAATTAATTGGTAATTCATTCACTACTTGATGACAAACAGGAAGAAAACTTGAGGGAGCCATATTTTGTAAACTATTGCAGTAGTGTTTTGTTAATAGTCAGTGGTATAACCTTCTTTATAGTTGGTGTTATCATCATGGTGATTACCCCTGAAGTTGTCAGCACTAAAAGTGGTTTTTGAGAAGATTCTTGTCGATGCTTTTGCAGTGTTATGAGATTTGTTTGTTTACATCAAGCATTTCTTCAGTTTAGAATTTTATTGGCACAGAAATATGGAGTATAAATTCAAGGATATAAGAATATGAAGCTTAATATACTGCAATGGTCATGATACACAGTTTAAAATTTTGCCAGTCTATGTAAGGATTGTAATACTGCAAAAGTACTGCAAAAAAATTGTCATCAACGAATGCAACTTTTCATATAACTTTGTGAAAGATGCCTTGATGTTATAGTTTTGATAATGCATGGGGAAAATGACAATATTTCATAATTGGGAGAGGTGCATTTCACAGAAGAAGTAGAAGATATAAGTGGAGATAGAAATGACCTTTAACCATATTTTGTCGATGTTTTTACAGTGAGGAGGAAGAAATGAAGCGAAGGTATGGTACAACAGCATGCATGTGAACCTTAGCAATTCATGTAGCAATACGCTCATTATCCCTTCTCTTAATCCCTAGCTACATCAGTTTTGAATTTTGTAGCTGCATTGTTGTTTCTGTGCCTGTTTTTTCAACCTGTTTCTTCTGGTATCCAAATATATAATCCGTAATCACATTGCACATCCCAGACTTATTAACAAAAATGTTCATGGGAAACTTGTTAAAAAGCCAAAATATAAATTTTGTGAAGGTGTGTGTTTTCGTTGAGGAAATTGGCAAATGGCCTTTCCATGGGATGCATCCAGTAGGTTGAAAACTCAGATTTTTATTGTCAGTTTCCATTTTTGTGGAGAGTTGTGTGTATGTATTAAAATGCAGTGAAGCATGAAGCATGTTTAAAGCCCAGTCTACAGGATCGTACATGATTTGTTCAAAAACATCATCATACATTTGAATGATGATGTTATTGGACAAATTTATGATCATGGTGTGGACTACTTTCCCAACTATTTGAACAATGTCCAACATGTGTGAAGGTGTTCAAACTGTTAGCTGCATGTTCTATCTTCCCAACAAGCGTTCAGACATTTGCATTGCAATGTTAGTGAACAAACAGGCCTTTTAATAGAGAGCTGCTGTGCAGTAAAATTTAATGGTATACTGCTTGGAAATGTGTGGTCAGACAGTGGATGACTCAAATGATTGTCGTCAGGTAGTGTGTCTTACATATTTAAGTTAATGCATGGCTACAATCATGTACATATCTTTGTATCTAAGCACACATTGGATGATGATATGACATCTTGCACTGTAATCTTACTTTTCTGTGCCTTCTTTGCCTGGGTGATTTTCTCAAAAAAAAATTGTGGTAGAAAAAGAGAAAAAACCTGAAGGATGGTAGTAAAGTAGGCTAGCCTTTGTGAGGCATGGTGCATTTTTCAGCATATAAAGTTAAAAGCAGGGAACACAGTTGTAAATTAATATAATCGCATCACTGACTTCTTATAACATGGACAGAGCACCTTCACTAATGCCTTGATTGTCGGTCGCCATTGTACGTACATGTTTACGCTTACCAATGTGGCTGACTCCTGTGTCTGGTGTTTTGTTTGGCGTTGCTCATGTGGTTCAGTATCGACAAGTTATGCAGTGAACTTCTAAAATTTTTCAGAAAAATGCAAGTTTTGGTCAAAAGGAACAGAATGAAGGACTGTGATATTGTTCTTCCATTCTTGTTTGTAGTTTGTCTGAAATGTTGCAGATGCATTGTCAAATCATGCACACGATAGTAGTGATATGGCGACAGCCATCTTGGTAAGCCAAAGTTTTTCCAAAATGTGGTGACACTATTGGTCAAATGATCTTCTGTCTATATGTATGGTATGTCTGAGGACCACATTCACATTGATGCACTTAAACATGCCTTTGAAGTTATATCAGTTTCAACTCTTAAAGTAAGGCCAGTGTTACTCAAGTCTGGGATTTGTTTGTTGGAGGGAACCAAAAATTTGCCACTCTGTGAAAATATTTGATTTGTATCAGAGGACTATTTTGTAACCTAATTATTTTGTGACGTCACGTCGACGGACAGCTTTTATCGGACTGCGTAGTCTGATAAAAGCTGTCTGTCGATGTGACGTCACAAAATAATTAGTATTCATTTCTTTTCATAGTCATGAGATACAACTGTTATATATTTACACAGAGTGGCAAATTTTTGGTTCTCTTCCACCAGAGATGGAGATTTTAACTAAAACTAAAAAAAATCGGACCGTAATCCGATCAAAAATCACTGTAGTGTGACCCTCGCTGAAGGTAATGGTACACTGGAGAGATGACAATATACTGTGTGTAACTGTCACTACAATTGAATGGGCATAGCATGCATAACACATACAAGCTTCCATGTATTTTTTCAGTGTGGCTCATAAGCAAAATATTACTTTACATAAAATGGGTCTTTGTCACAAAAGGGAAAGCGAGATGTGTCTTTTCTTGTCCCAAGAATACACAAATTAAGCAAATCAAGCAAATTAATTTTTCATGTTTGTTTAGTGCTTGTAAATTTTTTTCATTCCATAATTCAAAGGTTCATTTTTTAAGTTAAAAGTGAAAATCTTGGTCATTAATGAATCATGTAAAAGGTGTTGGAATAATTAATATTCTTTGCACGTTTTCTTTAAAAGAAAGAAAAATATCCTTACTAGTGACTTTGTACCATTATTGTGTGATGGTTTTGAATGTATTATTTGTTGTTTCAATTGTATTCTAGAAATATCTTTTGACCTTGTTTGTTTTTATTGAAAGCTCATTCACTTTCTGGCTTTCAGCATTTCCTATGTGTAGACAGTTCCTCTGTAGTCTGTATTATCTGTAATCCCTCTCCCCTTCCCTAGACTTTCCAACCTCAAAAAGAGCAAACCTACGAGGTTCTCGCAAGAAAACTGGAAATCACATCTCAAACCTGGAGATTTTAAACAAGTCTCATACATTATTATGAAAAATGTTTTCTATGCTAGGAAAATTTTAGATTTTTTTGGTCTACCCTCTTAATAAAGTTAAGAAGCCATCTACAAAGCGGACTGATTGAGCTTTTCTGACAATGATACATCTGCGATTCAATAATAACTAGTGATGGCAAGCACTGATCTTGGTCTGTTGGGGCACTTATGGTATCTAACATTGCCTCAAAGTGATTTTCACCCCATAATCTGGCATTTTCACTGTGTGACAATGCTCGCAACTGTGAGACTCATGGTGAAACTGTGAGAGTTGGCAAGTCTACTCCTCCCCTTGCCCACATGCACACACTCACATGCAAATGAATACCAGAGGTGAGATATCTTTATTGTAAACAAGTCCACAGACACTTTTTACCTGGTTGCCACTTTTGTTGGAATATAATTGAAAAATCATCAGGATCTGTAAAGTTTTCTAGTGTTGAACTTACAAGGCTCTTTATGCAGAGTGAGTTTAATATGTGTTCATATAAAAAATCTGTTGCAAGTAGATTTTCCACTTCAAAAAAACAAATTCTTTAGTTTCAGTTATCCAAACATTGATAGATTTTCCTATAGTAGCTTGAAAAGTTTTCTTTTTGTACCCAGATTCTTGGTAGATAATTGGAGCTCTGATCTTTGCTAGCATGTCATCATTCTTTTTCATAGATATCTCATGTTGTTTTCTGAAACCCCTCAATGTGAATATTGTTGATCTAATTCCATGATATTTAGTAGCTTGATGTACTTAAATGGAAATATTGCATTTAAAATGCACCAACATGTCATTAAAAGAAAATACCTTTAAATCATTATTAAACTGATCAATCTCACCAATAGACTCTAGTAATAGCTTTATATCCTCACGATATTATGCATTACAAGAGTAATGGATGTTGCATCCTTTAAATTTTTGAAAGTTTGGATAAACAAATTACTTTTGTACAACAAATAACCAAATTTCTTCCTGTGGAGAGCCTTATTTCTTGAAAAGAAAGCTACTGTACTGCCTTATTTTGAATTGTATATCATTCTGTACCTATTGATATTGGTTTAAAAAATATGAAAATTTTTTGTGGAACAAAATGCAGTATTTCCCTTTAAAATGATTCTTGATTTTCTACTTCCAGGGATGTGCCCTTTCTGGGTGTTACTGTTCACACCATCCTTGCATTCATAATTTCCTGGTATTAATTAAAAAATCTTGAATCCCACCTGACTCTACATTTCCATTTGACGCCGGTTAACTTCTAAAACATTCTTTCCCTTTGTTCTCATCCCCTTGGATGACTATTAGTTCGTGGGGACAAGTCCCTTCCTAAGTATAAATTGGTGTTACACTGGTATTACATTGATTGTCAAAGACGTTTTGCAAAGCAACAATTTTGAATGGTGCAAATTTGTTACATAGACTTAGTCTTGTACTGCATGTTAAAGTATCTGTATTGTTTTAGGATATTGCTACACAGGGCTGGAAATAAACAGTCTTGAGGGCACAGGCCATTTTATGCATTTAGGGCACATTTATGTATCTCAAGTCAAGTCCAAACAGATTTTATTGTATCTGGTATGTGCTTGGTTGCATTTTGAAGGCACCAAGCCCATTAAAAAGGCAAAGGCCTTGACCTTCTTGGGCTTTGTTTATTTCCAGCCCTGGTTAAAAGGGAACAGGCAATCTCAGCAGTGTTCAGCCCCAATGTACGTAACTGAATTGTCTCTTTGCTTGGCTATGTTTAATCAGTGTAATGCTGTATCTTTTTCCAGACCCTATCACCACAATAAATGTGGATGTACATAACATGGCTATGTTCATGCCATATATAGTTCATTTATATTTCGCTTCACAGTAAATGTTGAAGGATGAACAGGCCTGAAAGGGATTTTCCAGAGACAAAATTCAGTAGGTTTGAAAAAATGCAGAAAATTTTTCTCTGTTAGGAGGTGAAAATAGCATACCAATAGCGTACAGTGTTTGGAAGATAGTAATTTTCAAAGAAATGCAATTTTTTCTGAAGATAAAGTGCATTATGGGTAATCTGTGGTATCATCATGGCACATTAATTTGACATACAATTGAATTTCTTTATTATATTAATGCCACTGTAGGGAATATTTAGCAACTTTGTTTGTTATGCCATACATATGGTGTAGATTTGTGCTAAATCTACGTGGAAATGTATTCAAACATTCCAACAGTATCAAATTTCAAGGACAAACAGGACATTCAATTATTAAGAAAAACAAAAGGAATCTGAGGCAATGTGCCCACTTAACATAACAATCTGTGACCTTGATGAGAACTGGAGGTATTCTTTTGACAAAAATAAGCACTCTTTAATATGAGATATCTGGAGTTAGGAAAAGGGTATTGCTACAGGGTTTGGAGGCATGAACTGGAAAAGGTTTCTCTTTCACAGACCCTTGTGAAATTCCACCGGAAAATGCCTTTAAGAGTGGTCTTGAACAACTTGTTATACTTGTAAAAATCCAGGCACAGGCAATATTCTTGATTTGTTCAGATGACCAGAGAATCTAACAAATGGCGGCAAGTCTAATAAGATGCAATTATTAAGTGGTATTAACACCCATAATGCAACTCTGCCGCTAGACTTTGAAACAATATTCTGTTACCTTTATTTCTTTGTGTGAATAGACAAAGCATTGATGGGGATGGCATTGTTCGAGGTAGTAGTATCATCGAGAAGCGATTTGCATTCAACTTATTGGAGAAGCTGTTGCATTATGTTGATAAAGCACAAACCAACTTGAAGCCAATGAGGAGAGATGGTATACATATTTTAATTTTTAATTAGTTTTTCATTGTTTTTTTAATTTTTAAATGAATCTGAGTCATATGTGATAGTTTTAAAAGATGGAATTAATGAAGTAACTTGGTGTGTCATGTTTTGGTCTATTGAAGACTCATTTTTGATAAAGCTATCAATGGCAAATAAAGCCAAAGAGACCATCAACTCCTAACACAGCTGTGAGGTATGTATGTCTACAACTTTGTCATACATGTTGTGAGCTAAGAGAAGATATACAAGAGTAGATGTTTCCTTTGCTCCGTTCTTTATAGGCCACTTAATAAGTAACAAGACATTCAGAGGGAAGTGCAGAGGTAGAAATAAACCTTGGTCTTGAAGTCAACGAGGTCTGCAGTTCATGTGGTCAGGGGCCCAAATACATTAATGCTGTAGAGGAAGTTGTATGAGGGACAATTTTTAAGGGAGGGAAATTTCTGGAAAGGGAACTGCTAGGGTAGGAATTGTTCTAGTGGAAACTGGCTAGCAGTAAATGCCTGGGTGAGAATTTTTGGGGAGGGAGGGGGGAGATGGAGTTGTCTTGTCGTGATTTGAAAGCCAGGTTGAATCGAGCAGTGAATGTTCACTTGAAGTTAACTGGGCAAACTTCATTATTTTCTTGTTTGAATGCAGCTCCAGGTTTTAGAAGGAAGGAAGAAGAAAAGGAGTATAAGTTTTTTGTTAAGGTGAGTTGTTATACGCTCTCATAAGTACTGACTTGAAGATTGTTTGCAGTGTCTGGGTTAATGGTTCATTTAGGATCAACTGCAATGATGTATCAATGGTCATTTCATTATTGCAAAAGGTGAGATGAAATGGGGTACACTTTTACTGCAAGAAGGCTCTCTTTGGCTCTTCTCTTTCTAATATCATCATTTAAACTTACCACAGTCCTTTCTTATATCTTAACTACTTCCCCATAATTATCAAAAGTGTCATCATATTTCTGTTACACATTAACAAACCAAACAGTTTCTTCATTAAACAAACAATGAATTAAATAGGGAAGTTCCTTGGGATAGGGGGTGGGGGATATTGTAAAACATTCTTTGAGAGGTTGTAGGAAATTTAAATTGTGACAATGAGGGCATCAAGTTCCTTCAAAAGCAGGTTTTAATCATGAAGGTATCACGGATAAGTGGGTTCTGCTCAACAAATCCCATGAGAAGAACTACATCATTTCAAATTTAAGTTGTAGGGGTTGGTATCTCTGGTAAACAAATCATGGTTGGTCCCATCTTATCTTGCAAATATTTAAAACATTTCTTTTTTTCTTTATTTTAACAGGTTGTGTTACCACTTACAGAAAAGTTTTTCCAAGCTCATTTGAACTATTTTGTATCTGGCAATTCATCTGAAGGAACTGTGGGGTATGGCAGTGCGTCCAACAGAGAGAAAGAAATTGTGGCAAGGTGAGTCAGGGACTTGTGGAATGTATTCATACTGCACCTCAGGCATGAAGGACCCTTTTTGTGAAGTAATGGGAATTTGTCAGGCTAAAGGACCCTTTTTGTGAAGTAATGGGAACTTGTCAGGGTGTTTCTACCCTGGATTTGGGTCCATTTGTGCTCCAGAACAAATCCTTTGTTGGCAATCAAGGCTGTAGTTTAAGTGGAGAGTACATCTGGACTTGGTCCTCTGATTTTGATTTTGATATTGGCAATGAAAGATCTTGGCAATGAAGCATGAGATCAAGTTTACAGTGTAAATGCTTCAGGATTAACAGTGACCCCCAAAAATGGCAACTCGCAAGAGATAGATCACTTCCCATTGCATCACAGATGGGAATCAGTGTCCCTGCAGTTGGAATACACAAAATGGCATTTGTACTGTATAATTGTGATACAGATTTATTGGATGTTTGTGCAGCTTGGGAGGCTTGCTATAAATCAAACTGGAATTTCTTGTAGCACCATACTGTTCATGACTAAGAAATACTATGAGACCCCAGGTATGGCAGAAACCTTTTAGCATACTTCTTACAAATTTACATTGGGTGGTTTTATCTGAATTAGGTTTACACAGGATTCAATGCATTTGGGAAACATAAATAGTTATTTAGATGAGAAGCAAATTTTGACCTCCTCTCATATGAACCCATTATTGTGTGATTTAATTAATGAAACTCATTCCTTTAGCATGCATAAAAGAACTTAGCTTAAACAAAGACAGAATACCAAAACTTTGTTTTCATATGGAAAAAGAGAACTTCTTCTAAGCTCTCTGGAACTGTCATGACATCTGCTTGCTTGAAGTTCACCTCAGGTAAAAAATGTGAATCATCAAACTGTGACTATCATGATAACCATATCAGGAATTGAGTGCAAGCATCACCAGAATGTTACTACTATATTCCTTTTATACCTTTCTGTAACACTGTGCTGCCGTCATCTGTTTTAAGTGTGATTGCTTTCATACGACCAGTTACTGTTACCATTGTATTTGTCGTCTTTTTCTTCTCTCTGTCGATGTGTGAGGCCTCCTGGAGCCTCTCGTGTGGAATTGTTGATGGTGTATAGGTGAGACACTCACAAGTAGAAAGGAAAAGTGGTCTAGTCTTTGCATGCCTTTTCTTTGTCTTTTAAGAAACATTTCCTCCATCGCAGCTGTTTGCCCTTTTTACCTTTATAATCACTTCTTGTAACTGTGCTGTCCCAACTATAGACCCATTTCGCCAATGTCACCTTTCTGAAACCAAAGCAAAAGAGCTGCCATGTTGAAAAATTTGTGAGATGCACTTGCACACAAGCACACAAAGTGACCTCTGAATTGATATTAAACAGTTTTCTGAGTAGTGTGCAAACAATAAAATGTAAATATGCACTTTTTCATGTGTATGTGTGTAGTGTGGTTAACACACAAAAGCCTTCCACATATTTTCCAACATGTTGACATGAAAAATCTGTGACATCATGTGATATGGGTGTATATGTGACGCTTAAATGTTTTTCTTGTAATGGCGAACAATCTAAACAAAGTAGAAACCTTGGTCCTTCATCAATTGTAACTTCATCTCAGATTTCAATACTTCCATTTAAGCACAATTTCATTGTCTTTAACTTTGAAAGACTGGAAGAAAGAAGGGTGGAGCTATACATAGAAGAATTATTCTACAGCAAGTCTTGGGCTAGATTAAACATCTTAAAATGCATTGAACGTCCTGGGTAGAGAATTTATTACAGGCTGCAGTTAGAGCTATCATTTGTCTATTTTTATGGCCAGATATTACAAATTGGGCCTCTGAGTGGTACTTTTGGCATGAAGAGTGATCATTTGTCTATGAAAGATTTCTTGCTTTTATAATGATGTGGGTATGTCGGATCTTCAATTTGGCTGCAACTTTTGGAAAGTTTATCCTTAACATGTGAGTTTAATCTGGTAGCTGAGAGTGCAGTGGCTGTGGTCGAACAAAGCAGTGGATGTTACCTTAGTCCCAAGCTGTGGGGAACCTTTTTCCTCTTAAGGGCGATTTTGATGTTGACAAAACTATTCATGGGCTTAAATAAAGTTCCCACATGCCCGTCAGCTACATTGGCTTGTGTCATATAGTTGTCTCTTATAGTAGTATTTCGTAGAGTATTAAGCATTTATGATTCAGTATTTGTCAAATGGAAGTGGGTTGAATGGTTGATTACGACTTCAATTTTTTTTCATAACTCTTAAGAAATTAAAAAGTTTACAGGGGCTATTTTGGGACCCACAGGAAATATTTTTTTTTATTATTTCAATGACAATAATTAAGGAGGGGAGGAGGAGGATTTTCATGACATTTGGTATTTTTTTTTGCCCCTCTTTATGTTTTTCTAGGGAAACTTTGGCTGTGGCAGGGCTAACTGTCTGTCTCCCTCATGCATTCTATTTGCTGTCTATTATCCTTACTGCTGTATCCAATGAAAAATCTTTTCTTTGCTCCAGGTAGAGGAATAAAGTGGTTACTTTGCTCTATGTAAGGATTCTCGACCCACATGTTTCCTCTGAGTTTGCTTTTCAATATTACTTTTACAATGTAGGTAAATAAAGGCACCAAACCAATACACATGGTAGTAGTTCCTACTTCTTTATATTTTAAAATGGAATCATTGAAATTATTTGTGTCTGTATTTTCTTTGTTTTTACAATAAAATATTTTTAGAACTGTTAGTTGTTGGTCTTGTTTTAGTAACATTGTTAAATGGTTCTTGTTTGTGCTGTCACTGATACATGAATGTACAAAGTACAATGTTCCCTTTATGTGTTCTTCCCAATTTAATAATTTCCTTTATGTTCCAAAAGGCAATAAACATTCTAACACTTGTGATAGATTTTGTTACCAAATATAATCTTTCCCAACCTACAAAAATGTGTTAATCTTTGTCTCATCCACAGTCTATTCTGCAAGCTGGCCCACCTCATACGACAGAAAGTGAATCTCTTTGGTAAGTCAAAGTATGATAAGATATTCAGCCTATACTTATAATTACACTTTTGTCTCATTGGTTGATTACATTTCAAAGAAAAGAATGATATTTTCAAGTCAGATTCATGTAATGTAAAAGCTTGAAGTCAGTTCTAACTCTTCTTTTCATTCCTTTTGGAACTTGCCAAGACAATTGCTGGATAGAAAAAGTGACAACCTAAAAAGGAAGTCTACATTTTTTGGCATTTATGACATGTTCATAACTTTTGATACATTACACATGTTTTTTATAAAGGTTTTCTTTCTCATTGTCATTTCTTTTTTTGTTTCCTTACTTACAGGGCGGGATTTGTCTGGTGTTATTCATTGTCTAAGAGTGATATCCCAGGCAACAGATGCCAGGTGAGTGGATATGCCCTAAGACTAGTTCGCTATATAATGTTTCATGGTTGGAAAGCCATTTAGGCTCTTGGAATACCCATTACTGGGTTGATCAGGGATGAGCAGTGATGGGATTTGCCTTCTCTTGTAGACTAGTGATCATAGCTAGGGGTAATAAGGCAAGGGTGAACTAATCGCTCCCAACCCTGTTCCCTAGCTTGCTGTTCAACATCTCCATCTAATGAGCAAGATTGTATCCCCTGCCTTTTGAAACTTTCCCTAAGGCTGCAAGGGGGAGGGGGAAGGATCCCTGCTCTGCTCTGCTCTACTACTTGATATCTGAACTGAGCAAAGGTCTGAATTGTTCACCTTTCTCAATTGGATAACTTCAGAGTTGGGCAACATGAAACCAATTTTGAAGTTGCCATAACATTTAGACCTTCTGGGGTCAAGGTTTGCTCATTATACAAGAAAGGTCCAGGACATTATTAGCCTTCTTTTCTAACAGATAACTTATGTCTGCTAGTAATTGTGGAAAGCATCATACTGTTTAGATGAGAATATTTAGCTAATGATGCTTATTCTGTAGTCAAGTATTAATGTTTTATTAATTAGTAATTTTAGCTAACAAATACTTTCAATCACATCTATTTTTATAAACTGTTTGATGTTATGTGACAAAGTCAACCAGTGTGCTCTTTATTGCGATTTATGTCAACCATATTCCAAATTTCTGTAAATCTCATAACATCCAATGGACCTGCATAATTAAAATATTTTCTAACTCTTACGTCCCGAAGTGTGATCTCCAAGCACAGCTCAGAGGGTACCAGGAACAGCTTGTTCCTCTTCTTTCGGTATGCTTCAGATGACCTCACCAATACAGTCCATAACATCAAAACTGGAGGACGATTCACTCATGTAAAAGCTGCAAATGTCCCAAAAAACAGTATGGTGTACAATTATGTCCCTGGGGTGCTCATCCATGTCTTAGCGGCTCTGTTTCAACATCTGTCAAGTCATGATGGTGGCCAGGAACTTTTGTGTGAGTATTTGTGTCAAAAATGTTTTAGTTGCTATTGTACTTAAGAAAGGATATGGACTTTGAAGGACCTCTTGTCTTATGCTAGTTGAATGATCTGAAATTATGTCTAAACAAGTTATTTGTAACATGGAAGATAACATTATGGGGGTGGATGCACTCTTTCACTTAAAATAGAGGAATTTTTGAGCTTTCAGTAGTCTTTTTTTTTTAAAAAAAAAAATAAGGTGTAAAGTATCATGATGTTAAACTAAGAATGAAATTGAATGTTATGTTTTTTCAAAGGAGATTAAGGTATTGTAATATAATATATGATGCATATTTGGCCATGGTTTTGAGCACTTGTCTATCATTCATCTTTTCCATCTGTAAGGCAAAGTTTCATTGTCCTATACATATTTTCTGTATTCCTAATAAAAGTTGTTTAATGGCTCATTGTACCTTGCTGAAACTTCTGCAAATCCCAAAATTTGTAATTAAAATCAAGGTTCTTAACTGGTGTGTCCTGTGCTTAAATGTATTGTTAAAAGCTATACAATGCAGACAAAAATGAACTGCTGGAGTAGTTCTTGGAAGAGACAGTAGTGGCCCCTAGTGGGGTGCATGGGGAGAGGGGAGAGGTAAAATTACTTGCAACATGTTGTCCCCAGTCTTTCCCAAACATTAACAAAAATTATGCAGCATGTACATTATTGCAATGACTTAGCATGTACGTTATTTCATTCCCCTTCCTTTTCCCCTTCCTCTTTTAACACCCAGCCACCACCACTTGTAAAATATAAAGAGCATGCAACTGTTTATGATATATGTAGTTATTCAATAGTGTGATTGGTTAATCCTGTGTTTACAGTGGACCAGATACAGATATGCTGCTACAGGATCTTGGGCAGTCTGTATACCCTCGGGGCAGACAAGTCTCTCTTTGTTGACAAGTAAGTTAAAGTTTTCATCATGGCGATGTTTGTCAGAGCTCCGTGGTTCATTTTCTGTAGGCCTGCTAACTGTAGTATAATTATTTTTGCCATGTATTTTACTGATTGCCAAACCTCATTTATATAAAAGCTGTAATTAATATGAACTTGCAATCTATTACACTCCTACATAAATCACTTATTACAAAATTGGAACAACGTCATCTACTTTGAAAAAAGCATCTGGCAACATTTTGTCTCAAGTTCACGGACTTGTGGTTTCATTGAACTTCACTCAAGATTGAAATTTTCTTTTGTGACCAGACACTAAATTACTCTCATTGTTCTGGTTCACAATTAGATCGAAGGTCTACACACATTTTGGCCACACACTTTACTAAATACCATATTTAAGGATAAGGAAATTTCATATGCTTTTAGTCATATCTTGTTTGTGTAATAGAATCCACATGTAAAAGTAATATTCACTTGTTGCAATAAAACTTGAAAATACCAGTGCATTTTATCACTGGAGCAGCTGATTGATGTTGTTGATTTGCAGTAAATGATTCATTCATGTTAGCTGGGTTAAATCATCTTTTTTTTTGGGGGGTGGGGGGAATTTTGTTCATACCTGTGTCATATTTTACAATTTTTTGTTGTATGCATGTGGACAGACATTTTAAAGAGGGGAATGGGAGGTTTGCTCTGAAATTTTCCTAATTTGGAAACAATCTTAACAGGTATTTTTCATGGAAAATAAAAATGTTAGTGCTGTCAGTAGGACTTTTTATTTGCCCTGAAAAAGATGAATTTTGTGGTGGGCAGGGGTGGGGGTGCATTGCCACTCCTAGAGCCTTTGTTTCATATTCTTTTAATTTTCGGTTTCCTTTCTTTCTTAGTGAAGTGAAGTAACAGATAAATGTAAGATGTTTTAAAACTGAAATGTATTGGACTGCAACAGATGTGAAACTACTTTCACAACATTTGTACTGTTATTTATTTTGAAGATGGTAAAAATGCACCACAATTGTAATCTTATTTCTCACTCTAGCCTGGAACTTCAAGCCTGTATAGAAAGGTATTTTGGATGTGTTTGGTGTGATTTTGATTCGGTTTTTAGCTCAGTTTTAGAAGAGAAAACTTTTTCAGTAGTTGTTCATTCATTGTAAATTGTTTATCTTAGATTTTATTTATTTGTAGAATATTTATGCTTCCAGCTGCAAGTTCAGTCTACATATTTATTCTGAAGTAAATGTAAATTGATTTATACCTGTGCTTGAAAATTAAAACAGTTTGTCCTGAGAGTATATGGTTTTCTCAAATGTGACCAATTAAAAT
Source organism: Holothuria glaberrima (assembly GCA_009936505.3). NCBI lineage: Eukaryota > Metazoa > Echinodermata > Holothuroidea > Aspidochirotida > Holothuriidae > Holothuria > Holothuria glaberrima. Next base: position 110 of record WURT03092051.1, on the reverse strand, counting down.
TTTGGAGGTGTTTTTGGTTTGACATAATGTTACGTCAGATTGTAGTGTCTGTTTTAATAATATATTGAGATGGCTATTGTGCTTGTTGTTTGCTAAATGTAGTTTTGAAA
>WURT03092040.1:2197-12684 GCA_009936505.3 Holothuria glaberrima | reverse complement strand
AACAATAGACTGTCTATTGTTAAACTTCAGAGGACATGAGAAATCTATTGCATTTCCTTCAGAGGACCTCAAATCTACTGTTCAGGTCCTCAGTCTGATACCAAAACAAACTCACACACACACACACATGCCAACCTGACTACATAGGTTCCTTTGCTAAAGCAAGGAACCAATAAAAAGAAGCTATGTTTTTACTAGGTCACTTAGATACATCAGTCAAATGAGATGAGATGAAACTAAAAGTAATTGCAAACATCAAGGAAAGATTTTTGCAAATACCAGCACATGAACAGCTGCTTATACATGATCAAGTGAGTTACAGTAATAAAGACTTCCAAGAACAATATAGTTCATGGCTTCAAGACCTTAGGGTCACGTCCACTACAAAGTGAGATTCAAAAACTTCTTAAATATTAGTTTTCACGAGAAATATTTGCAAAAAAGAACGCAATAACCTAGTTTACATATTGTCCCCCTCCTGCTACCCCATGAATAATGGAGTCATTTATTCCAGATTTAATTTCTATGCAAAAGCAACCATCACATTAATTAATACAGGAAAGACAATACATGAGAATTATATCAAGAACTTTGTTCTTTAAGGCCAGGTAAGGGGTTGTACTCTGAGGTTGGTTTTAAAACTTAATTCACCAACAAATAAAGGAAGGGAACTCCCAGGAAAGCCTCAGATAAGAAATTTTGGAAATCGAATAAATCATTCTCTATAACTTTATAAAAGTGATAGAAGAACAAATTTTTAAACATTTACTTGAACTGTAAAAGGGGTTCAGGTACGACACATATCCTCCATCAACACCACGTAAAAAGGAGAGCAATGGTAACAATGCAAACAGCTATCTATATATAAAGGAAACATCTGTGTCAAGTACTTTGAAATGAACTCGCATTTTAACAAATGGAACAGTACCAGTTTTTTTTCATGGAACCTGACATGTGTATGTAACACATAAAATGTGTGCACAGGCTGCATATCATCTTACTATACTAGATGTTACTTTTATAATGTTACCCATATTGGGAAACATCGTAACTTTAATGCTACCTGTAGCAGGTCAATTTTCCTAGTGCTGCCTCATTTATATAGTCTTCAATTAATATTGCAAATTATAACTTTAATAGAATAATGACTTTTATCCTTTTGGTTTTATAGGGTAAGAAGAGACTTGGAGTGGGTTAGGGTTGTGGACATTAGAACACAGCTTTCTAAGAAGTAGAAAGACTGCAGACAAAGGAGTTGTTGCTTTAAGAATGTGGTTTTACGATAATAATACACATTTTACATCACCTTACACAAAATGAATTCAGTAGAGAAACTAGCATTCTTTTCCTGGGGGGGGGGGGGAAGGCGGCTGCTTGGAGGCATTTCATGCAAAGACTGTGTGAGACAGCTTGGTGAAAATATTACAATTTCCCCTGGAGAGGTCTAACTTTTCTTGATGGAAAGTTTCAATTGGGGGAAGGGGGGGTGGCTTGTGAAGGGTCAAGAAGTGTTTTACAGGGAATTAAACAACTGCTGACCTAATTCACTGAGTCACTTTCTCAAGTTTAAGTAATGCTTACTACATAGTCTGACAAAATCAATGCTAAACATCCTTGAACAACAGTAAAGTTTGCAAAAACTTGTAAAATTCATAATTTCTCAAAATCTTACCAGGGTCTGGTTCTTCTCCAACCTCCTTCCTGTAATACTCTGCATCATCATCATCATCATCCTCCTCCTCGTCATCACCTTCCTCATTCCCCATCTTACCTTCTCTTGCATTCTTCTTTTCAATTCCTTGAAGGGATTTACTCCTAAAAATGAAACGATCCTAGATGTTATCTCTGGGGGAAGCAAACATATTACCTACTTGTTCCATGCTTTTAAAGACAACCATTTCTAAACACTGCACCAGTGTTCATGCTAAGGTGCGCGATTGAGCAATTCCTGCACTGACTTTCCAAATCCCGCAACAAAAATAATTGTCTGTGGGAAATTCCCACGCAGACCTCACAGCCCATACTTTCTTATAAATTCTAACATAGGCCTACTTCATGCAATCTGGAACTCTTGAACTTATCTGTGAGACTGTGACACAGAAAAAAAATCGCAAATCAATGAGTCATACAATACCGCAACCCATTTAATTAATAAATAACTGATTTGCTCATTTCACTTCTTTCTAAAGTCCCCTTGACTCTCTGGAGAAGGGCCAAGGGGAGAAACCAAACGATCACTCCCTAAGAAGTTCTGCTCCCTTGGGGAGCCACGTCCCCAAAAGGACACAAAAGTAACTTAAGAGAAAACTTTGATTTTTGCTAAAGAGTCAGTCTTATTACTTTTCAGCCTATCATCTTTCATCTGCTAAATCATGATACTATCCATCTTGTCATTTGAATGGAGATAAGAAGTAGGTTCAGAATCAAAATTAGCCTCTCCTGACAGTGTTCTTTCAATAATAATCTTTATAATTACGAGGAATATTCATCATTTTACAACTCATTTATGTTCTTAATTAAATCCAAAATTTTATCTCCTAAATGGAGACAGGAAATAGATTCAGAATCAAAATTGACTTCTCCTGTTTATTTTTTCACTATCAATATGCATAATTACAATGAATATTCATCAGTTTACAACTCAATCATGTTCTAATTAAAGCTAACATTTTACCTCGTCAATGGAAACAAGAAAAATATTCTGAACCGTGGTGAGCTTGCCTAATAATACTCTTAATCATAATTTGCATAGTTTTAATGAATATTCATCATTTTACAACTTACTTGTGTTCTTCTTTCTCTTGTTTCTTCCTCTTAATGTCCTCCTCTTGTTTCTTCTTTCTCTGTACTTTCAGTTTTCTGAAAATAAAAGAAAAATTTCACTCAACTCTACACTCTGAATCACAACGTGAGCAAGATTGAATCATAGTTTGTTTCTATTTTTTAGAAGTACAGATTCCATGAAACAGTGGTTCTCAAATGAGATCACATTTCTGTTTTAATTAAATCAACTACAGAGTCTTCCAAAAAATCTCATGGGTGTTTAAAAATCCATCATTACAACCACAAAAGTAAAAGTTACCCAGACTCATGCTCATAAGGGAGTGTGCTGTTACTCTGACAATACTTTGCTAAACCAATAATTAAACTTTATTCAAAGCCGTCAGTTAATAGTCTGATTTACTCCCAAGATGCATCATGTCATTAACATTATCCAACACAGACAAAAAATCTATCATACATTTAATGAGCGCAAGATAACATGCTTTTGTTGTCCTTCTGGGAGGAGAAAGGGGATGAGGTTCATACACTGAAGATATTTTAGTTTTGTGAGACCTACATGACACATGCTAGTATGAATAACTTTAAAACAGCATGTCATTTTCACAAAATCATAGTGGACAGGCTAGTTCAACATTACCAAAATTACAATGCATACTGGGAAGGATTGCATGCTTGCTGTACCAACAACAAAAACCTTCTATGGCAAAGTTACATTAATACACATAATCTTGCATTACAATCATGCTTAACTTTCTAAATCGATATTGGCAGGGCTTGGACTACTTTTTCAATTTCGGGTGCTACTTCAAAGAAAAAATCGCCCCCTTAAATGTGATTTCGGGTGCTACTTTTGGATTTCAGTTACTACAGTACAGCTCCATTATTTTTGGTGCAAAGCTTAATGTCTTGATAACTGAGCTATATTCACTTTCTCAGCATACCATTATCTTAGCCCAAGTCACTCACAGATTAACGGTAAAACAAAAAATACCCAGATATAGCCCGCAATGTTTCAATGAATGCACTTGGCCATTTCACACCATCCATGATCCTACCGCGCTTTATCTATATATGAACAGAGTGTGTAGGCTTACACGTGTTGTTTTGAGGGTTTCATATAGCAGCACGTAGTGGATACACACACTGTATATCCATACGTAAATATCTGTTTGATTCATGCTATAGCTGTGCGCAAATAAATGGGAACTAGTATGAGTTTGGGTGCAGGGTGGACTTTCTTGAACAGCTTTATTGGGTCACATTTCAGACATCGTTATTGCGTAAATCATAAAAGTAAGACGTATACTTTACTTTCACACAAATTAAAATGAACGGTTTTACATAAAAGCACATGCAATAACTACTGCAATCTATGACGAAACAACTGGAAAGTAAGCGGTACAAGCAGCGATCAAAAAATACCGTAATTTCCCGTACCTTGCTCAATGTTCTTGCGATGTATGTCAACTTTTGCACAGAGCAGGTGCGTAGGGTAATGTCTTAGTCTTTGCATGCAATTATGGACCTATACACACACTGTGACTTTGCTTACATCATGCACTTCACTCGATCTTCTGTACAGAACAGGGAAATGGCTTTATGTATCGGTGTTTGCATACATTTTGGTCCTAGGCCCCTATATCAAACGTACGATTAATGATTGCGAATTTGATACATGGTTTCATTCATTAGAAAATTTGGGCTAATTAAGACGGTCAGCCTGCATGGTGAAATGATCGCTATCTCGACATACATACAGGTTTTAAAAGCTTGTGCAATTTGCGATTATCGGCAGGTATTCGGACTCGTTTGACCATTTAGAAGTCATGTTTACTTGTTATTTTTCATCAGAAATTTGACTACATAATTTTCAGCTTGAATGTGCTTGGGAATTTACGGGGGCGATTTGCTCAAATTTTCGTATTTTTTTTGCCCCCGTCACGGCACTTTCGGGGGCGATTTTTAGCATTTCGAGGGCGAATTCGCACTCCGCCCCCGCGTTTTTAAGCGTTGGATATTGGTATAATGCGAGTAACTTTGAAGAAAATGTTATCTGAAAAGAAACCCTTTTAAACATGAACTGAAAAGGATGGGGCAATTTTTTTGTTGTATGGAGGAAAGGAAGAAGCCACTCAAAGTATGTGTATATGTGCAAAAAACCTCAGAATTGGTCAGTTGGTACAGCAAAATTTCTGGTTATTCAGTTTAACTAAAATTGGAATCAGCGGGCCAAAAAACCAACTATAAGTCAAAACCAGCTTTTTGCGCAGTGTGCTTTTCATCTAAGTTGCTGGAATAGCTGAGTAATAAGAAATAAACTAGACTGCTTAAGTAACATTTTAAATGCTTCAAAACCACACAAATGTCAGGTACAATTGAAGGCTGTTCAATTGAGGCAGAGGAAACCAGGTCTCTGTCACAATTTGCAAAGCTCAGTAAACCATAAATGTCTGTCAAAAATTTACTCACTAAACAAAGGCAAAAGACTTGTATACATACAATTAAATTAAACTTATTTACCCATTTGATTTGTCACTCTAAAAATGTCATTTTTTCAAGATCAAGAGAATATGATCACACTGCAAAAAATCAAATATAAGAGGGAAATTCACTGGGCTGCATTACAACAAATGACTTTGTATAAACCACACACCTTTAATACTTCACTTAGTCACTTAAGGTGTCGAGTCTTAATACTTTATAGTAAGCAAAGACTTACTTTCGACTGGTTATTTTTTCTCTCAGTTCTGCTATTTCTTCTTTTGACTTTTTGACTGAAAAGAAGGAGAAAATGACAGATGTATTGGTATTAAGAGTGGTATGTTTTCCCAAATTTAGGTACTGAGGTGAAATAATTTGACTACCTGCAACAAACATTGTTCTTTATATCACACACAGTTCGTTCTTATACAGCATACTAACAAATGAACCTTAATGTTGGCTGTAGGACCTTTGTACTAACCTATAGGCTAAAAAGAGGGAAGGAGATTGCAGCCCTTCAGCATTTACTTCCCCAAGCAGACCAAAAAGATGTATCTTCCTGGGAGAGGGGCATGGGCTAAGGTGTTTCCCTGGGGTGGGGCTATGCCTGGTCAACTTTCAAGGCAGGAATTTTCCCTTTTGCCATTGCAGTATATGTGGCAGCAGGGTCAGAGCCAGGTTACATTCAAGTTTACCAATCACAGAAAAAATTGAAAACATGCCATTTTTGAAGACTGACCTCAGAGAGGTTGGTCAGTCTCCCTGCCTTGGTCATAGTTATGCTACAGTATGACAGCTTTATGACAACCTTAATAGCATAATTCCTTACAGGAAAGTCAACAAAGATTGGAAACTTGCAGCTTTTAAGACTGACAAGTACAGAAAGACCATCTCCCTTACATAGGTTGTTTTCTGTATTTTCCAAATTTGCAGACTTTTTTATTTAAGGAATCAGTTTCAAATTCTCCAATACTCCTTCTAACATCTGCCCCTTGTTAACTTACTGTAGCTATGGTACAGGACTTCTCCTTCATTGAGGCCTTCTTCAATCTTCATCAATTGCAGAGTCATCCTGGGACCAATCTGAAAAGGTAAGAGAAACACCTGGTTCATTTGTTGTCTGAAGTTTTCCCTCACAGTCCTTCATTACTAATATAAGTATTCACACAGTGTTGGGTCAGGATTCATTCTCTATCAAGTCAACATTCACCATTTTGCTTCATCAGAGTTGAGCCTTTTTTATCATTAGAAGTTTCTTATTTTCTTGAATTTATCAAATCATTGAGACTCCACTAGATTTGGATTTACCAGTTTCATGAAATGTTCCAATGAGATTAAAAAGATAACTGTTAACATAAGTCAAACTTCCATAGCTTTAAGTTGGATGACCCTTAAGGTTAGTGTGAGTTATTTCACAGCAGTATAATTTACTTCCACTTATTGCACCAAATTCCTTAAAATCCAGCGTCGTCATAAATATTTCTGATGTCTGGGATTAATGTAAAAATGCCTCACATTATGCAGACTAATGATAACAAACATATACCTCACAGGGAGTTTTGACTATCCTAAAGCTGCCTCACATCCAGACTTTAACATCAATGGTTCAACATTATTATATTATTATATTATATTATTATTTATATTATATTATTATCTGCCAGCTATACAAAAATGCCTCATTATCAGCCTCATATATTCTTAAGATGCCTCATCATCATCATCAGCCTAATTCACGTCAAGAGTGCCTTACCTCTACGAGCCTCACTGCACTCTTCTGTTTGGCGATATTTCCTCTACCACTCAATTTTTGTGGTAACGTGACTTCATTGTGTTCTCCATCTAACTCTGCCTCACTCTCTGACAGATATCCCGTGCTGTAAAATCAAAAGACATACCATAAATTATCACAAACAGAACAGAAATTATATTCATTTGAAAGTGATAATGTCATGTTAATTTACACATTGTTCTGCTGGGAGATTTTGGCCAAGCTCTGGCTTTTTCCAGTAGAAGTGGGTAATGAATGGGTAGTGAGATCACGAAGTCTTACTTTCAAAACAAGTACACCAAATAGGACACAATTACATCATTTTCAAACAACTTTCCTGAAAATTCACTTCAAACTTTATGACACATTATGTTCATGAATTTCCTAATTTTTTGACTAATAATCTGCCAAGGACCATCACCCCCTCCCCTTTTAACAAATTGACAACATTCCACATTTAACATTCTTCCATTCAGGTAATCAACAAAGGGGGACCAGTTTTACTCATTGAAAGAAAGGTGGGTAAATCCACCAATCCCCCCCCACCCCTTTATTTCTCTAATTAGAAAAAAAATTTTATGCTTCTTCACGTTCAATGTACATACTTGATATTTCATTTGTAAACAAACTCACCTTTTATCTCATAGATATCACAAACAGCACCATATATATTGCTATATATCAATAAATACAACATCACCTAGATGAAGGAAAAGGTTTTTTGCATGCTCTGTAGTGCCTGCTATGCACTAATCTAATCCTATGTATATCATACATTCTGGACTCTATTTCATAAAGGGTTAAGATTAATCACAAGTTTGATTTCAATAGGACGATTGCATGGAAGATCAAACTTAACATCCATCGTAACTCTTAATGAAACTGGGTCCTGTTCTAGGAAATGTGGGGACTAGTCTTAGATGAGTAAACACGGCTAATGTTGTTAGGTTAGGTCTTTGTAAAGTTAGACGTTGCAGTTCAATAGGTTGTCATATACACCCAACACTTTTCAGTGAAACTTGAGAGCTGATTCCACTTTTCTAGATAGGCATGGAAACAGTTTGGCATATATATAATATTTGATTAAGGCTTATGTGTGATCTAAAGAAATATTTTGGTATTTCATAAGCTACTTGTGATAAATTTGACAGTTCAAAGAATTACCTGTAATGTGGAAGTCTTTTTTGACTGTAAATGACTTGAAATTATACAGAAAACAACTTCTGAAATTCCTAAATTCACAGAGCTTCCAGGGTTTTACATCTCGATCCAAACCAAGACTTTACTCTTAAACCCTACAAGGGGCCCTAGGGCAGGCTCCTTGACCCCACACCACTTGTACCACGACTTTGCAATCTCCATGATGCCTTCCACATCTTCAGCCAGTGGCTATTAAATTCCTCCTATTTGTAAGTTTTGCAGAAACCCTGCCATTTTACAACAGCAAATAGATTTGTTTCTTTTACCCGGTGTAACTGTAAATAATACCTTGTGTGTCTATGACAGCCAAAAGTATGTCTCAAAAGAAGATCAAGACAGTACAATAAAAACAAAAAGTAACAAGACGAAATAAGAGCATACTTCAAGAAAAAATCCGAGATGTCTTTGTAGTTTCCTAAGCTGGGTACTTTGGATTGTATAAGCTTCTTAGTACATCGGTTCATTCCAACTGGAACTGCCCTGACAGAGCTGAAATGAAAGACGACGACAATTTTAATATAAATCTCTTTAAAGACCCAGCCACAAGAAAATATTTTCATGTAAGGAAACAGCTTGCCAATGATGTCACAATCTGTTACATTGCATTCTAGTCACATTCTAGTCACAAAGTAAATTAAATTCACCTGTAAAACTTACTGATTGTCTACTTGTAGAAAAGCAGAGAAAGAATTTCATAATTTACATACATAGCTTTTAAGTTCTCGATGAGGAAAACATTAGGTAAATAAACAAAACAAGCTATTACTGATGAGGCAGGGCATAACTTAGGATTCAGAATTTGATTAGCATTCTTGATAGATTGACCAAGAGCATCAATATCAAAACTGACATTTGCATGTAGATAGAACTGCTACACAAAAGGAGATTTTATTAGCAATTCAGTGATTTTGAGTAGTTTTTGCTATGTGAATCCAGATAAATTATGCCCTATGAGGTATGGTATCAAAAATCCAAAGAGCACTTGGCCATCCCATGCAACAAAGTTGTGTGGTGCAGAATAAAAACTGGTACAAGAATAAGGAAGGGCAAAAGTCAATCACATATGTAAAGTATGTAAGTAATCACAGAGCCTTGACTTGCTCTGCAAAGATATTAAGAGGCAACATGATTGTCTTTATTTGTAGAGCATCTTTATTCCAGTTTACTAGGTTGCAATTAACAATGCAAACCATAGCAATGAAGTGTACTACACTTTGCTTTACTTGTTGTCTACACAGAACTGAATTTTGGACCCACATACTAAAATTTGAGCACATTTTTACACGAACTGATTTTTTAATGAAATTTAAAAAAGTTTTGATTAGATGTGAGGAATAAATGGTTACATTTCATGTAGAAAGGATATCTATTGAGTGGTGTGACATAGATTCTGAAAAATATCTTCACTGAGAAAAAGCAGAAAAAAAAGGAATCAACTTTTCAAGGAAACTTTGCTCTGGGGCAAAATACTTACTAATGTCTGAAGTCAATCAGTTGAGAATCTTCATTGTAATTCACTAGAACACATCTTCTGATATTCTTAATCTTTACCTAGCAACAAAAAATTGTGTAAAACAGTTGTTAGAAATATATTCTTGTGGTGACTTTGGCAGAGAGGCCAAGTAAAGAACATGAAGCTATCACATTAACTGGAGTGGCAATACATGCTGAGAATCGAAGCCAACTGAAGCATTGCTCCATATGGACTAATATGTAAGTATTCACAATGACAAGAACAAACATGAATAGTTTTTTTATACATTTACATAGACATACACATATAGTGTAAGCTATAAAGGATACAATTTCCGACCTATCTGTGTGTAATATAAGGTGCGGCAACACTGTAGCTTGACCTCCACAATTCAATTGTTCATAAGTCTTATAGTTTACCATTGATAGGCCTTGGCATAATAATATTGTGTGCTTATGTAAAGCGCTTTTCGATCAACATCAAAGTGCTTTTACACATTTCCAGCACAATCTTGTCATTCCTAGATGTTCTCAAGCCCCCAGGGCCTTACTAGCTGTGCTACCTCTGCGGGGCTACTGGTTAAATTTCTCACATGTGTAATATTATTATCCCTGTTCCTATCTCTTATGCCGAGTACCAAGCAAGAAGGCAACAGGTCCCATTTTTCAAGTCTTTGGCATGACCTGGCTGGGATTTGAACCCCGGCTGAAAGGTGGATGCTTTAACCAATAGGCCAATGGGTCAGAATCTTGGCATAGGGTGACAGACTTTTTTAGT
>WURT03092029.1:0-12685 GCA_009936505.3 Holothuria glaberrima | reverse complement strand
CCCGCGTAGAATTTACTTGTCAGATTATTTTGTGCGACATTTGTCGCCGTTAATGCGACATTGTCGCACAAATAGGGCTGGCTAAAACACTAGTCATATGACCCGAAATAGCGCGCTTATACGGAAGCCTTAAATTCCCTTTCTTTCCCCGAGTTGCCGATGGACTCGGTCACTCGTTCAATTACACCGACGGCCGTTGATACTGCCGTCATATGCATGACGAATTTGCCGACGGGCCTTCAACTTGAATGGGCCAATTAGATGAAGAGCCGAACATCGAAATAGCCGATAACAGATTGCCCGCGCGTTCCCGTTTTCTCTTCCTCTCTCTCTTTTTTTTTTTTTTTTTTCTCTTTCTTTTTTTTTCTTCTTTCCATTCTCCGTCTTCCTTTTCACTCCCTTCCTTCCCCTTTCCTTTCCCCCTCCTTCCCTCTCCTTTTCCTCCTCTCCTCTTTTCCTTCCCTGTCCCCTTTTTTGCCGACAGACCGAAAATTTGCCGACGGCGACCAAATATCAGGGGCGTGACACTCCATCCACCCCCACCCCCGCTCGCTACGGTCCTGCTTGCAGGATTTTCCGATTTCGTAGTGGCTCAACGTCTAAAAAAACTGCAGTCGGGCCTAAAAAATCGTGAATTAGGGTCTATACAAGGTAGTTTCCATGCAGCTGTTACACACGTAAATTTACCAAAATTGTAACAACAAACGGATAATTGAAAATTTACCGAATGTAATAGTATAGTAAAAATTTACCGATAATGTCAAATTTTTTGTTAACCAATAACGTACTAAATAATTTACCGATAACTTAGTAACATTTAATATTTTAACGCACATAACATGTTCTTACCGTCAAATTTCATGTACGTTGGTACAACTTCTACGTATGTGTGTGCGTACATGTAAACGTATAGGTTAGTTAGATCAAATTTAACGACACATCAACACGACTGTGTTATATAGTGTCAACTAGTTAAAAAGGTTTTAAAGTTTAAATACGGTTTCAAATACGGTTCAAGTTTCAAGTTCGGTTTCAAGTGCACTTCATATAACGTGCAGGTCCTTCCCTTTAGTCGCCTCTTACGACAGGCGGAAACACCGTGGACATATTCTACAACCCCCAGCCCACAGGGGGCTGTAAACGTATAGGTGTATATGCGTAGTATGTATGCATGTATGTAAGTTGTATATATGTGGGTGGCACAGAGGGTGGGCACGTGTGGAAACGGGGAAACTAGGTCCTAAATTAACTCGGGTTTAGGCATCTCGGACCCACGGTAACTTGACCCGACTTGAAAATATGACGATCCGTCGAAACACTTTTAATAATATTTGAAATCGAAATAATGTAGGCCTATTAGCTTAACATTTCAACCTACCTTTTATTACTTAATATTTATTTCTTGAAATCTGAAGATACGAAGGAAGACATATGTTTATGTATGTGTGTATAAATTTGTAGGCTATGTAGGAAAACGCTGGTAGGAAGACTATGTATGTGAATATCCACATGTATATTATGGGGACTAGTCACTTGGATTTTACATTTTTTCTGATCACGAGTTTACAAACTGTATAACAATACAGGTCTATCCAGAACCATAGTAAGGTTCCCTTTTAGCATAAATAGACACTGGACAGTACTTCCGAGGTCCGTCCAAAAGGGAGCGCTCTGGCAAGGAGTAGAAAGGGCAGAAACCATGAAGCTATCGTTAAGATATAATACATGTGCGTAAAATTTATTAAAAGATTGAGTTCTACGAGGTTTTAGGCAAAAATAACTATTTTCTAATACTACCACTTAGTTCTCTTCGAGCAAAAGTAAGGCGACCGGCGTGAACCTACCCTATAATCAGACGATTTGACAATGGACCGCCTCCAATTGAACAATTATAATCTGGTAACCATTGCGGGGCCTGTACGAACACGGGGTGACATATTTTAATTACCTTGCCCAAGAATCTATTTTGTAGGCGAATGGTCGCGCTTACGGATAGTGTTTCAATATTAATATGGGAGTTCACATGTTTCGCACAAGAATTGCCGCAAAGATGGAATTAATGCTTACTCATACCCTCAGAATAGTGCTATAAAGCTACGATGGAAGTTGGAGACACTGTTCCAATACAACTGTACTGGTCAAGACGGTAGTAAAATTTTCACTTTTACCCATAGAGCATATCTTACTCTATGCTTTCAACAGGTTATTATAGAATGAATGGCGCTTGTTAACAAGATTGTACATACTCGAGTTTTCATTCTAACGATAGTATCGAACAGCAATCTCAAAACATTTAGAGGGCGTCTCCACAGTAGTACCCAATAAGCGTTGTGGACTGTGTACTGATGATTACCGAACTTAGTCCCCGACTGCAGCTGACGGCAGTACATTTTTCTATCTCATTTTACACTTACTCCGTAAATGATGTCTTTAATGCATTTTAATATCTTTTCAATGTATAACCGTCTTATTTCTTTTACAATTCTACGATGTCAATGTAGGCCTACTCAATAGAAGGGATTCCGGGTTTCGAATACTTAGGCCTAATTTTCAGCTTAATCTCCGTCTTCACTCGAACACAATTATTTTTACTTGAAAGTATTTATATTTTCATTGCAAGCTTGCACCTGCCCTTGTGGGATTTAAATTATTGCATCACCCCAAATATACTTAAGCCAGTTACCCGCAAGGCGACCAACCGCATGCGAGCTCCTGCGATTCCTTGCGAGCTCATACGACCTCGAGAAAGTTCCTAGCGAGGTCAATTACTCGAAACTGGTCGCAAGAGGTCGTAGCTCGCAAGCCATGATCGCAAAAGCTCGCAAGGCTCTAATATGTTTTAAATCTTGCGACCTCGGCAAGAGGTCGTAGGTGGTCATAAGTCGGTCGCATAGTGTGAGAGGGTGATCGCAAGAACTGGCAACCCAAAGTTCCCTAAGTCGGGGTCACTCCATTTAATTAAACATGGAATTCAAAGAATGACCTTTAAATATGGCCACGCTGATTGGTCAATGAAAAATTGTGCAAATAAATGAAATGCAATATGCCTTTTGTTTGTTTCAATGACTTTGTTTCCGTTTTCAAGTTAATGTTATTCTGTGTGTATTTATCATCCTACGTGTCAATCGTAGACATGTCTAAACCGTAACAATACAAAGAAACAAAATCCAAATCCAATCAGCATAGAATGACAATCACCACGATAAATTACATAAAATTAGCGATTCATAAACCGGAAATGACAAGCAGGATATGACTTCCCGTTTGATATTAATAGTTTATTGCATACAGCGGTAAAGTAACTACACAGAGCATCTTTCAAACGGTACACTTCCTATGCGGGGATTTACAACAACAATGTATAAAAAGAATGGATAGATCCAAAACACATTCAAATTTTACATGACTTCATACAAAAAACTAATTGCAGATTAAAGTTATTAAATTTAATTTACATAACCATGCCGCCGTACCAGTTAGTTATCAGTACACAAACGAAGATTCAGTTTCTTTAAATTTGAACAAATCCCTCCACCTTGTACATACGGTACGAGTACATTGATTGTGTTATAAAAAGAACTGTCCACTTGAAATTAAGAAATCAACGAGAAGCCACATGTGACCAGGCAAAGGTGGAAAGAGGAAAACGGTGGGCCGTTATTGGTACTCAAGCGGTGTGACGAAATCGGTAACCGCACACTTTTTTCATGTAGCCTTAACAGGGCTTGAGTGGTACATCGAATATCATTTTAATTGCAGTTGTTGTTATTTTTTTTTCAGAGGATGTATTTGGAAGAACGCAAATGGTTACGATAACTTAATTGGTGAAAACTGAAAAGAGAGAACGCTTTGGCATTGGTGGTTTCATTTTATTTTGAGGTGCTTTGCTATTTTCAATCTCTACTCAGAATGTTGTAAAATCTGCAGTGACAAGCAGGTGAAATAAGCATACAAAAACTTCCTTGAATGGCCTATTTGCACAATCCTTGCCTCTCATTCAAGTAGAAGACTGAAAAGAAATCTTTAGTTGGACACGTAATTTCTTCCTTACTTATCATCACAATCAAAAGGCACCATCGCCCAACACTAGCCAAAGCATTTCCACATGGGTTTAACGCGTTACCAAAACAACACTACATTTTTAACCAGTTTTCGAACTTTCCTCTTTCCCAACCTCTGCTACAAATACTCAAGTTTTGGTAATTTTTGGTATAGAAATGGAATAAATATACGAAAGATACAATTTTTTCTTGCGTCGTAATGATACTCAAAACTAGTAGATTAATGTACAAAACCCCACATTGTATATTACATTACACAAGTACACAAAGTAACAAATCATTTTGCTCAGCTTTAATGCAGTATTTCACAGCAGAGATCAAGAGTGTGGCAAGCTGAGCAGATATTTTTCTTGAGTTGTTCCTTGAGCTAATACCCCCCCCCCCCCTTCCTCCTAGGTGGGGGTGGCAGCCATAACAGGCAAGAAGGTAAAAGCCCTCTCTCTATGCTTTCAATCCAAGTTCCAACTTCTGACAAACTTCAGCTTCAACTTAAGATCAGAATTCCTGCCACCTAAACCAACAAGTTTTATCTGACACCCAATCTCCCCAAGATACACACACCACTAATGCCACCCACTAAATCAGGCAATGTGCACATCCCTGCACTAGGTTACAAGTGCTTGGTTTAAATGAGTTCTAGGGCTGCCTACAGAATGCTCTCGATTTGATATCACCACTGCCAGACAATTCATTTTTGGAGTTAAATGAACATTCCAGTTTCACCTGAATCACAGGTACCCTGACTGACCCTGACATCCTTCATTGAATGTAAATCCTTTCTTCTTCCATAGTTTCACCTCCTCTCATGATGACAGCAATTAGCATTGCACTCCTTGCAGCCCTAACGTAACCCATCAACACAGAATGAACCCAATAATGAAGTTTCTTTGCTGGAGGCTAAAATGACTTCAACACTAGTTTCTTCATAGACATGGATGGAGTAAGTAGGCCTCTAGCTGGTGCCAGTGTGCCTTGACTTAAGCTGGTTCCACATCACTAGAGACAGAAGACAAACATATTAACAGATTTCAAACAAACACCCCAATATGAATGGCTGAAAAACCCTGATTTTTAGCTTAGAGGAACAACTCTTATCTGTGATTAATCTTAATAGAATAAAGTGATTTTAAATGGCAAAAGAACCTTAATATAATTATATCACATTGCATAATATGAAAAATAATACAGGACTTATTTCAATGAAGATTCCTAATAGCTCAAATCTGTACATCTTACTCAATGGATGTCATTTGATTTAGATGAAGTAAGTCCATTGCTATTGGCATATTACCTACTTGATGGAATTTGGCTAATAGTTTCTTCTTAAGTCTTACAATATCTATATGGATCAGCCATCCTACCAAGGCATTATGACTAGACTTGAGACTGGAATTGCCTCAGCAATGCTGCAGCCATTCTGCAGGAGCTGCAGCCATACTTGCTACACACATTACAATAGTGGTTGTTAGGGTAAGTTGCTGCTGTCGTACTGTATATATCACAACAAAGCATGGCTGCAGCTCCTGCAGCTTTGGTGAGATGGCTGCAGCTTTGCTATTTTGACATGATGCCATGCAAATTGAAGTATAATAAAACAGGAACAAAATATTCAAAACAAAAACCACATACAACATGGATGATGTACCAAAATAAAGACTTAAAAACTGGAATTAAAAAGGGGGGGAAAAGGGCAAAAAGTAACGTAAAAAATTTAAAAGAAAATAATGGTGAATCTAGAAATTTATCATTATACATAGATTCCATCATGAAATGAAGTACCAAAACAGATTGAAATGAGATCTACTATATAACAAAGTGAAATTCTGATGGAAATTCTTCATTCTAGTTATCAGTCAGTTTGGTGACAATTAAAATCAAATGTAATAGTACTTACATTAATTCCTTTTTTTTTAGTTATCATGAGTTACTCTTTTATTGATGCACCATTTCAAATGAAAGTAAAGACAAGCTTATTTTAATATTTCACAAACAAACTAAAATGAGCAGTAAAGGTATAGAAAGGGAGAAATAAGGGAACGGGGATTGTATAGAGAAAAGAAAAATAGTTTGCAGATATTATCTGTAAAAAGGTTACAAACATAAATGAACAAAGGAACAGCAACATTTAAATAATTCCCAACTGAGGCTCTATTGTTACTTCATTTCTGGTCTAATAACACTCAAAAGGTGACCAATCAAAGAAACATATTCCATCTTTCTACAAGAGCAATAATTTTTGTTCTAACATTTACAAAAATTTGCTTAATAATAACACTAACTATTACAAATTTGATGGCCTGTAAGAAAAGGGATGTAAGACAATTAAACCTTTTTTTATATCATTTACCATTTTGAATATCAGCCACAGCAAATCATCTACAGGTTTTTGTCTCGCATATTTCAGGAGTAAATGGCATTTGACGGACTTCTATTGGTGAAAAACCGGTTATGACTCCAAATTGCAAAATAACCGACGAGGCAAAGCCAAGTCCGTTATTTTTCTCAATTTGGAGTTGAGACGGCTTATGAGACAATAATAGTCCGACAAATGTGGTTTATTCCTGTTCTACCACCGAAAATCTGTGAAAAAAAACTTCATTTTTATCAGCTTTTCGTATTACTGATCGTGTGTTGTGGAATAAAAGGTCAGTGTTTAACCAATCAGAATGAAGGATTCTCAATGACGGATGGCTAGAGGTGGTAGAATTCAAGATAATCAACAGATTGGCTTAAAAATTTTCAACCATTCTTTCAAGTATGGAGCTCAATAGTGAGACCAAAATATTGCAGTTTTAATAGTTGAAAATAGTCCTAACATATTGGATTAAGACTGGAATACCTTAAATGCAGCGAAATGCATTTATGTCAACCTTTTTAAATTCAACAAGTGTGGGACAAATATTAATACTGAGATCATATCCACCTTTGAAAGTTTTCTCCATGCTCTTTTAACAATCAATAACTGTAATACATTTATTTGTTTGTAAGGTACCAAGGACTACTGACTTATTTCTAACCAAAATGCTGCACACATGCCCCTCGGTCACCAATAATCTAAACAAAAGACAAACCAATCAGGTGACTTCATATTTCTTCATGTGCAATTGACAAGTTATTTCTCATGTCCCCATTTAACAACTGGCTGTACAAAGCTGTTAACATTTTTAGTACTAGGAATTCACCAGTTTCACTTCACATATGGCATGTTTCTTAACGGACATACTCCCATCTTTGTTAATGTTCAAGAATCTCACTGCGATCACCTAGACATCAAAGCAAACAAATATATCACTATTTATACACACCAAAAAACTTGCCCCTTTCTCAATTAACATCAAAAAGATTATTTACAATCTAAAATGTAGCATTTATTTTTCACTTGCCCAAATAAATAACTCTTTCAGTGATACATATTTCTTCATATATTCAGTTGCATTTCATAGATCCTTTGCCAAATAATAACTACAAAAGATTAGGGATGAATTTGTTGTGTGCATCCTATTTGTCAATGGCATTAACTGAACCCAAAAATGACACACATAAAAACTTTATCCCATAATCCTCTGGAACTACTATTTGGAAAAGAGTCTATGAACAACCTTAAAGTTACAATAACCCTTTTTCATTCAGTCACATTTTAAAAAGCCTACAATAGGACAGGCAGTGTTTTAGTTATCTAAATCCTCTTCATTCCACCATAAGTAACACATATTCCTTCTCTTCAATTGCCTACTCTACATTCTTTTTCTTACGTCTTAATAACCAAAGGCAAAACTGGGAAACCACCCAAGACTCATCCCAAAAGGAGCCACGACCCCTGCAGGGACACCAAACTTAATGTGGCCAACCTCACATCCTTCAGAACTCGGCATCGAAGGGTGTGTCATGCATGTCTCCTTTCTACACTGGCTAATAAGATAAAAATCAAAGGCTCAGAAGCAACAGTGTTTCAACACACAGTATCTCCCTTTAAAGTTGCATCCTGCAGACATGTCTGTTTCATGACAGCTATTGATGTCCATTTTATAGAAAGATTCTCTCAGTGTTGTATGACTCCCACTCGCTGTAACTCACATGTGTATGATTCTAACAGTGACATGTGCACTCTGTTCTGACATGCCCAAATTTACATTCTTCTAATTTTCCCATAGTACATTCTTCAACAAATGCACAATCTCTCTTTGAAACTGTCAACTTTTGCAAGATTTATTGCATATGTAGTAACAATTTTAAAATGTTTCTGTCTTTGGTTACAACATGCTTTCAATTCAAAATTAAGAAGTACCATCATATATTGACTTTTTTGGAGAAAAAAGCACATAATGTTATTTTTGAAATAGAATGAGCTCTTTATCTTGAGGCTCTATGAAAAGCATTACTATCAGATTTTGTTCACCACAGTGTAGCTGAAAGCAGGCTGGCAGAGTATGACAGCATAGCAAATGTTAAAAGCAAGAGGCACAATAATGGTACACTGTACCCTAGGATATCCCTTTTGGTGATCCATTACTTTAACGAGTTTGAACCAATTATAAGTAAACAAAAAGAATATAAATCATTGCTTTATATATTTTTATTTGTCTGTGGCACAAGACAATTCTCTGTACCAATAAAAAATAAGAAATAAATCAAATCAAATGATAGACCAAATTTCATGTACTGACTGTCTAATATGGCATTTCATTTTAAAGAAGTTCACTTTGTATACTGACGTAGGCATTACAGCCAAGAGCTCTGGTAAAACCAAATTTATTGCTAGATTACTCAAAAACTGGGCAAATTTTTTCATGTAAAATAGGTTTTACTCGGGCAATATCTGGTTGTTGCTTCAGGGAAAAAAAATGTTCTGTTCCCCTAAGGTAACTTTCTGTTAACCTTTTCATGAACTACCATTTGGCTGATGTAAACAAAACAATACTCTAATGGAAATTCTACCCAGAAGCTAATTTACAGATGAATTCAAACTAAAATTAACTTTAAAGGTACCAATAATATTGGAATATCTTAGGAACAAACTAAGGAAAAATATAAGGAAAATGACAAAAAAGGCATGGTTTTCCAAAATGATGATCACACATTTCTTCCACCAGCTTTATACCTATGCTGGTGAACTTTTAATTTTAATTCTCACACCTTCACCACACCATGGACAAGTTTCTTTTAGGCCTGCAGCATTTCTTGGCTTTTTTCTCTCATTATCCAGGCTGGTACCTTACCTCACAGAATATTTTCTTGGCTTTTTCAAGAGAAATATTCTGTTACAAGAACTTTATGAGCTAAGACAAACTTTTGTAAATTGACAACAAAATTTACTATGCTTTCCCATACATCGGGTTTTTATGGACAGTTGTTGATGGCTTGTAAATTGGATTCTCTCCCTGTTGGAACAAAAATGAAGAATTTTTATGATGGGGATATAAGATTAAGTTTAAAACACAAAAAAAAAAAAATTGTCCTTAACAGTTAACAGTCATAAACAGAAAAGTTGCTGGATTCTAGTGTTACTTTTTCCTCTCAATCCTCATCCTTCCCCCCCCCATCCCTCTCACTCTCTGCCCACCCTTTCCTCCACCCCTGGGACTTCTCAACTGCTCCCCAAACTAGCATGGCTGCTCTCACTTCTGTATAAATCTCTATCATCCGACAGCAAGTGTAGAGGGACAGATAAATTTTCTGATAAATCATAACGTTAAAATTTTTTCATTGAAATTTCTTTGTTTTCCCAAGAATGTTTCTTTTTCCATAACATTTCCTGACTAAATTTCAGGGAGTGCACCTGTCAAGGACAACCAGAAATTCTTTTCTGTTTTGACTGTAATTCATTGTCTATTATTCCGCTGTTATTCCAAATCACTTTGTAATTCCTCTGAATTTTGTTCTACATGATGACTTGAATGGTGAGCTGAACGTATGTTGTATGAGTGGTGTGAGGTTTAAGATTTGAGACACAATGTTTGTTGACATTGTTGGTATGTGGGCAGTGCAGTGAAAGGAATGCTAGTGATGACGAGCAGAGAAAACGATACAAAATGAATGTGTAATTAATCAAAGGATGTAATTCTTGATACTACAATAATCACAGTGAAATTCAGAAGACCTTTCAGTGAAGTTTTATTCTATTTCTGTGTACGTGAACTGGCAGTACCAGGGCCTAGACTTCAACTTGGATTCCTCTGCGCAAACCTTGCGACTTTGTTGTACTCGACAACGGTAGATGACAAATAGCAGAGCCTGGTTGGGAACTTTACTGAATTTCAAGACGAATTCTTCTGGTGAGATTAAGTTTAGACAGGGTTACAGGGCTGTCAACTTTTAGTGACTGGTGAGCGTGAGATTCACTGGAGACTACTAACGCATAGCGTGACCATTGGTTCGTGCAGAGCGTCCCACCAGGGGGTCTTTTTGCCAAAAATACCCCTAGATTGCAGGAAATGGCATTTCCTTTGTCTCATTACTGCATGCCCAGAATTGCCAGTTTTAGATATTTTATGTTCCTGGAAATTTTTCAGGAGACATTTTGTTCACATTATAAATAGGCCTGAGAAAAATGAGAAATTCTGAGGCCCACTGGTATGTATTGCTGACAGCCTGATGATGGCAAGATTAATTATACCATATACTGCACTACTGTGAGCCAGGTGCGGTTGTAGGGACTTTTTCTGGGGGGAGGGGGGTATGTTGTCATTGACCCTGGTGAAACCTGATAAACAGAGCCCCCTGTCCAGAAATTCTGATATGGGTGGGATGGGGAGGCGGTATCACAAATGTGGGCACCGAAGAAGACTATGTTTGTAGCTAGTGATGCCACCAGATGATGGCAGTTTGCAGGAACCACAGGTATCCCTTGACATCTCAAGCCCTACAGGGATAGCTTAAAGAAACTGGACCTACGCGTGAACTTGCGATCAAAGCAGGCAAAAAGTTCCACTTCCCTGCTAGCAATTCCCTCTTCTCTTGCGATACACAGACGTGGAATTTGTGGAAAGTGTCACAAGTGAATGAACAAGACTATGGTCATGATGGTGCTTCTTCAGCTCCGCAAGCGTAGATGAAGAGTTGAGTGCTTTCGGACGGTGAGGTAAACATGCTGCTATGGGCTACCATAAGGCCCTGGGATGATTAAGCATTAGAGTACACCTAGTTTGTGATAGAAAAGTTTACTGGTACTTTTGTGCTTATAATGTTCATAAGTGCTACACCATGGAACGTGAGGATTGCGTGCAAAGAGCGCCGAAATTTGGGGGTAAACTTCATTGCTCAAGGGATAAACCTGCATTATGCAGGCTCAGCCATGGGTGGTGCTTGGATTTGCTGACATGGGGGTCAACTGCCCTGACCAGGGGCCATCTATTCTAAGCCCTGACAGATGCAATGGGTTGGCTAACATGAAAAAATAAGGCGCGCGAAGCACGCCGAAAATTTGGGTTTATATTGGAAAAGATTTTTGTTTTCATTTAAGAAAAGGTGGAAAAGTTTGGGTTTTTATTGAAGAATCTGCCCTACTCAAGGGCAACATCAAGAATTTTGATGGGGGACTGCATGGTCGTCGTCGTGGATTACATTCCTTATCTTACCCATTAAGGCTACCTGATGAAAAACTGAAATTCCTTTTTCTTACAAAATATGTTTGCAACAATGGCCAGGCTGAAGAACGAATCTTCAAAAAGATAGAAAAAATAGGACAGGACTTCCTAATGATGCATTTTCATGTTTCTCTAGAATCAGGCCTACAGGGAAGAACAATATTTGTGGAACTGTTAAATAAATCCAATATGTTTGAAACGGGGGGCGTTACCATTTGACAGAACTGAAGGGGAAAGCAAGCACAGCGAGTGAAATTTTTTTGAAGTGATAGAAAGAATTGTTACAGACCTTACTGGCTTCAGGCCTGATAAAGAGCCATGTGGAATATTTCCTAAGCATATCTATGTCTTCACCACTACTAGTCTATATAAAATTTCGAGAAACTTTGGGAGGCTAGAAAACTTTTGGGGGTAAAGCCCTCCTAGCTCCCTGTAGAAGCATGCCTGCTGTCAGCTCACTGCACACTATGATCAGTTGGAGAAGGAACTCAGGTAGCGTTATAGATGGCATTTTACCAACACCCGATACATCATTTGCGTTATGAGCAGTGTTGTAACCAGTCATGACTCGAGTCACTAATTTTCAAGAGGGAAATGACTCCAGCAATTGAATCATATTTTCCTCATAGAAATCATACAGTGACTCGAGCCACTGACTGGACTCGAGTCACATTGAAAATAGTAAATGACTCGACTCGACTGCAAAATTGAGTGACTCCTTAAAACTCTGGTTATGAATGGAATTTTTACACAATATTGAGACATTGCATGAGAAACTGTTGCTTCATCGTGAGAGCATGAGATAGCAACGTAATGCGTGACTCTAACGCTGAATGCATGAGAGTTGACAGCCCTGGGGTTAAGATAACCTATAAACTAGACTAAAATAAAGCCTAATATTCAACAGACTGCAGATTAAGTTAAAGGAAAATGCAGCAGTGTATCAAATGCAAGAGAAGTACAGATGATGGCATTCAATGTGATGAGTGTAGGCAGTGGTTGTGCTGTGACTGTATTAACGATCCTGTAAGTGATTTATTA
>WURT03092018.1:0-12685 GCA_009936505.3 Holothuria glaberrima | reverse complement strand
AAGGCGGAAAGTGAAATCGGGACAGAAAATGAAAAAAGCGGATTTCCGCTAAAAGGCGGAGATTTCACACCCCTGCAATATAGGAGTTTCCCTGAGTTCAAGAAAGTGGAAATCTGCTAAAAGGCAGAGGTCTCACATGTCTTTGCAAAAGCTTTGTAGCCCCATGAGCCCCTCACTGTAAATGTTCAGAGTGAAAAATATGTACCTCTACCCTATTTAAATTATAAAAACAAAATCTGAGCTACAACTTGTGAAATCAGTCATGGGCAGAATGCCCCCCCCCCTCCTCTAGTGAACCAAGCCATCACTCAGCCCATATAAAATGGAAGAGCATAACATTCACGATAGGGTTACCAATCTAAATGATACATTTTACATACTGTCACACATACACTCATGCTTATAAGTAATTTTGTCATATATCAAATTATCACCATTATCACAGCAGATGTTTCCGAGAGCTCTGCAGACTTGTAACACAACTTCAGGATCAGAATGATTCAAGAGACTGTTCAGGGTAAGGATGACTGATGACTTAACAAAACTGTCTCGTAGATGTTCTGCAATTGAAAATTGATAAAACGAAGTGTCTTTAATGAAATACTATCTTTCATAATGACATCCAGACTGCTCTTCTCCAGAGTCCATACTAACTTGAAAATTCAAAATACATACAGTATGAACAAAGGTATTAGTATAACTGCATCTAATATGATACTTCAAATGAAGCCAGGGAATAATAGGCTATATCAAGTATCACATCTCATTTTACTACACAAGCTGGTCATATTGCTCCACAAATCCCACATCTTTATCTAATATTAAGACCTCTTATGTTGATAAACAATTTTTTTTTCATAAAATATGGAGATAGATAAATCTTCAAGAGAACATAACATAATTGTGCCCCTTATGAGTTAAAAACATCAAAATCCATCTTTAACATGAGACAAACCATTTTTGGCCATTTCTGCGATCACTTTGGCCAGCTTCATGGTCATAGAGTCACATTTTGATTCTTTAAGAATGTTGACAAAGACAGTAACTGCATCTTGTCCTGCAAGGTGGTCACTTGCCTTCTCAACTGCAAAGTTTAAACAATAACAGAAAAACATGTATAAGAAAGGCAAACAAATTATTGGTCAAAACTTACACTTAAAAGAAGGGTTCAAGCAAAAATTTCCTTTTCATATGTGAAAGAGGAACTAAATCTATGCATTTTGGTGGAACTTTCATTCAAATCTGACATGTATTACTCAAGATATCAGCAAAAGAAGTTACTGCATTTGTGACCCAAAGTGAGCTTGAAGCAAGTGGGAGTTATATCACTAGGCAGCTCCCTGTTATCAGTTCCTCACATTGATAAGGAATGCTGTTTCCTTTTTTTCAGTCTGTTGTGCTGACCTTGAAGTTAATAGGGATAGGACTTACCCATGTGGAATGTGAAGTATGTAATTTTCCCATACCTCTCATGCAATCACATTCCGATAACATTTGATTGTTGAGGAGAAAATTGGTCATAAAGTTTAAAGAAAAATAAAGGACTGCTCATTAATGTGAGGCTATGACATCATATGTGCTTGCTTCAAGTTCACTTTCTATTGAAAATGTGACAACTTGATTTGCTGAAATCTTGAGAACCACACGTCGGATTTCAACTGGAATTGCACCAGATTGCTTAGAATAAGTACCCCTCTAATATATCAAAAGTTGATTTGAGCTTAGACCCTTCTTATTTTCCAGTGACATTTCACAAGGGTCTCATGTGAAAGAGAAAAATTTTCCAATTCATGCCTTCCAAACCCCATAGCAATACTCTTTTCCTAACTCCAGATACCACATGTTAAAGAGTGCTTATTTTTGTCAAAAAATACCTCCAGTTCTCATCAAGGTCACAGACTGTTATGTGAAGTGGGCACATTGCCTCAGATTCCTTTTGTTTTTCTATATAATTGGATGTCCTGTTTGTCCTTGAAATTTGATAATGTTGGAATGCTTGAATATGTTTCCATGTAGATTTAGCACAAATCTACACCATATGTAGGGCATAACAAACAAAGTTGCTACATACTCCCTGCAGCAGCATTAATATCATAAAGAAATTCAATTCTTTGTCAAATTAATGTGCCGCGATGACATCACCAATTTCCCATAATGCACTTCATCTTGAGAAAAGATTGCATTTCTTTGAAAATTTGTATCTTCCAAACCCTGCAAGCTATTCAGATGCGGTTTTCACCTCCTTATAAAGAGAAAAATTTTCTGCATTTTTTTTAACTTACTGAATTTTGTCTCTGGAAAATGCCTTTAACATGTGTTCAACTTTGTAAAAGATTGAATAAATATGGTCATGAGACATGAAGCATACAAGACTGAATACATGACAAAAACAAACTTAATACTGAACAAGAAGGAAAGGTTAATAAACAACTGTCCATAAAAAATGTTATAACAACAATGTCAGACAATGGATTGATGTCTAATGGCAGGTCACATATGTTATGTCACAAAATTACCAATTTTTCACAGGAATGCCAAAATTGTCACATGGTTTTAGTGCTTTTTGAAACTTAATGTCACATCAAATCTGCTTTTGTCACATTTATCTGGGGGGGGGGGTAAATCACTGGTGAAACCATAATAAGAAATCATTCAAGCCAGGGGCGTATCCAGGAATTTTCAATAAAGGTGGCATGAATTTTTCATAAATTGGCCCATAATGCCAAAATGGGACCATGGACACTCAAAATTCTGGTGCACCCCAAATGGCCCATGGCCCAAGAAACCTTGTGTCCAAGTTTCACAAAAATCCAACAAAGCATGTAGGAGGAGATACATTTGCCAATTTTTCATAAAATGGCCTAAAGGGCCCAAATGAAACCCTGGACTCCAAATTCCTGCACAATCCAAATGGCCCTTGACCCAAGGAACACTGTGTCCAAGTTTCAAGAAAATCCATCAAAGCATGTAGGAGGAGATGCATTTCAAACCAGAATGCAAAAATGCATTGAGGTTTATATGATGCATGTTTTATTCCACATAATGTCATGATAGACGTTTCTTTCAGTCACTGGTCAAATGTCCTCTTTACATATTGGAAAATACAGTTTTGTGTTTATATTTGATCTTGAAAATTCTTGGGAAATTTTGCATTTTGACCTTTGGTGACCTCAGGAGAATGTTGGGAATTCTTGCAAAATTTTGCTTTTTGACCTGTGGTAACCCCAGATTAAGTTCACGGGAATTCTTAGAAACTTTTGCTTTTTGACCTGTGGTGACCCCAGGTGACGTGCTTGGAAATTCTAGGGAAATTTTGCTTTCTAACCTGTGGTGACCCAGAAAAATTTTTGGGAATTCTTAGGAAATTTTCCTTTTTGACCTCTACTGACCCCAGATAAAATTCTCGGTTTTCAACTTTCGACACCAGTGACCCCAGATGACCTTTGACCTTCACCATAACACATCTGCATAGAAAGTATGAAATCTATTCAAGCTTTCTCAAGATATCATGTAAACAAGGTTTCCAGAGTTTGACCCCCAGTGACCCCAAATGACCTATGATCTATACCAAATACAACAGGATTCTTTGTCTTAACATTATGCATCTACACACGAAGAATGAAATTCATCCGAGCTTCCTACTTCGAGATATCGTGTTAACAAAGTTTTCAGAGTTTGACCTCCAGTGACCCCAGATGACCTTTGACCCCCACCAAGAACAATAGGGTTCTTCCTCTCACCATAACTCATCTACGAACAAAGTATGAAATTAATCCAAGCTTCCTACTTCGAGATATCGTGTTAACAAAGTTTTCAGAGTTTGACCTCCAGTGACCCCAGATGACCTTTGACCCCCACCAAGAACAATAGGGTTCTTCCTCTCACCATAACTCATCTACGAACAAAGTATGAAATTAATCCAAGCTTCCTACCTCGAGATACCATGTTAACAAAGTTTTCAGAGTTTGACCCCCGACGAACTTGGATGACCTTTGACCCCCACCACAAACAATATGGTTCTTCCTCATCTACATACCAAGTATGAAGGTAATCCAAGCTTCCTACCTCAAGATACTGTGTTAACAAAGTTTTTCGGAATTTGACCACTGGTGACCTCAGATGACCTTTGAACCCCACCAAAAACAATAGGGTTCTTTCTCTCACCATAACGCATTCACATACAAAGTATGAAATTAATCCAAGCTTCCTACCTCGAGATACTGTGTTAACAAAGTTTTCAGAGTTTGATCCCCAGTGCTCCTACATGACCTTTGACCCCCACCAAAAACAATAGGGTTCTTTCTCTCACCATAACCCATTTACATACTAAGTATGAAATTAATCCAAGCTTC
Organism: Holothuria glaberrima; assembly: GCA_009936505.3. Taxonomy (NCBI): domain Eukaryota; kingdom Metazoa; phylum Echinodermata; class Holothuroidea; order Aspidochirotida; family Holothuriidae; genus Holothuria; species Holothuria glaberrima. The sequence goes on along the minus strand of WURT03092018.1, from coordinate 8,333 downwards.
CTACCTCGAGATATTGTGTTAACAAAGTTTTCAGTTTGACCCCTGGTGACGTCGGATGACCTTTGACCCCAACCACAAATAATAGGGTTCTTCCTCTAACCATAACACATCTACATACTACGTATGAAGGTAATCCAAGCTTCCTACCTTAAAATATCGCGTTAACAAAGTTTTCAGTTTGACCCCCGGTGACCCCAGATGACCTTTGACCTCCACCAAAAAAAACAGATCTTTCTGCCACCATAACGCATCTACATACTAAGTATGAAATTAATCCAAGCTTCCTACCTCGAGATACCGTGTTAACAAGTAGTGTGTTCCATTTGCTTCCCCCGGCTTACTCGAGCTTCCGGCTCGGGTCACGATGGTCATGCGCAGTTGGTTGAAATAAATGAAAGTTTTACCCTAAGTATCGGAGAAGTTGGTTCACAATAGCCAATGAGAGAGCCTGTACAGCTGTGTAGCAGAGCGAACTCCGGTACCTATGTACTACAAACGTCCACTTGTGTGGTGAACGTTCATTGCGTCAAACCAATGCCCCTTGGATATTTTCTCGAGAAATAACACTTGAGCAACTTTACTCATTCCTACATCAACCACTTTTCACAAGTCAGAAGTTTCGTGTTTGCTCAACTGTATTTACATGCTCAGAAATTGTTCACGATTTTGTGTTGTTTGTTTAGCTACCATGTTTTCCCAAAGCACGGTGGGATACTTCCCCAAGTAACTGACTAGAGGGGTCGCTCACTTGGGCCTTGCACGAGTAAGCGCGAATGCTGACGTCACAGGCTAACTGAACGTTGTCGCGCCAGACTCGAGTTAACTCGGGCGAGTAATCGAACACCCTTAAGGTTTTTGGAACTTGACCCCCAGTGACCTCAGATGACCTTTGACCCCCACCAAAAACGATAGGGTTCTTTCTCTTACCATAACGCATTTACATACTAAGTATGAAATTAATCCAAGCTTCCTTCCTTGAGATATTGTGTTAACAAAGTTTTCAATTTAACCCCTGGTGACCTCGGATGACCTTTGACCCTCACCACAAATAACAGGGTTCTTCCTCTAACCATAACAAATCTACATATTACGTATGAAGGTAATCCAAGCTTCCTACCTTAAGATATCGTGTTAACAAAGTTTTCAGATTTTGACCCCCGAAGACCCCAGATGACCTTTGACCTCCACCAAAAAAAAAACAGATCTTTCTGTCACCATAACGCATCTACATACTAAGTATGAAATTAATCCAAGCTTCCTACCTCGAGATACCATGTTAACAAGGTTTTCGGAATTTGACCCCCAGTGACCCCAGATGACCTTTGACCCCCGACACAAACGATAGGGTTCTTTCTCTCACCATAACGCATCTACATACTAAGTATGAAATTAATCCAAGCTTCCTACCTCGAGATACTGTGTTAACAAAGTTTTCAGTTTGACCCCTGGTGACCTTGGATGACCTTTGACCCCCACTACAAATAAAGCAGTTCTTCCTTTCACCATAATGCATCTACATACTATGTATGAAGGTAATCTAAGCTTCCTACCTCCAGATATGGTGTTAACAAGGTTTTCAGAGTTTGACCCTGGTGACCCCGGATTACCCTTGACTCCCACCAAAAACAATAGGGTTCTTCCTCTCACCATAACACATCTACATACTACGTATGAAGGTAATCCAAGCTTCCTACCTCGAGATATTGTGCTAATAAAATTTTCAGAGTTTGACCCCTGGTGAACCCAGATTACCTTTGACCTCCACCAAAATCAATAGGGTTCTTCCTCTCACTATGGGGCATCTATGTACCAAGTTTGAGAACTGTCAGAGTTTCCCTTCTTGAGATATTGTGATAACGAGCAGTGTCACAAACACACCCTCATACACACACACATACACACACACACTTACATACACCAGCATGATCGCATAGGTTTCTTTTATCGAAACCAAAAATTGTGGACAGACATGACGGATGGACGGACGGACAGACACATGGAGTGACAGTGGGGGATCATAATAGCTCAAACACGTTTTAGCTGGTTTGAGCTACAGTAATAAAAAGTAGAAAACAAATAGTTTCATATACAAGCTCATTTTTTGGATTTCTGTGTTATTTCTCTTCTTTCTACTTACATATTGAAATGGAATGACCTTTTAATACACTGTCCTAGTTCCTCTCTGGAATGTCATGAATATTCACTTCCTTTGTTCAGGACAAATTGGTATTTGTTGAAAGTTTACTGGTCCTAATAATTCATTTACATGTTGTTGTACTGCATTTTGGTGGTAAACTTAGTCACCTATCTGGCTTTACCCAGGTTAGTGCTGTAGACTTACGAGTAAATCCTATCTTTAAGGCTAAGAATTCCCTTCATTACTACTTATGTGCATGTTTGGCAAATATATACCTTCTCTTCAACTGTTACTTGTGGGCTGACTGGAGAATTCCAATCGCAGTGCTCCTCCTATAGGTCGCCGAATGAATTGACCTCTTGGTTTGCTTTGGCAAAATAAAGTCATTTACTCTGATAAACCCAACAACCAGTGTCTGTGTCTTCTATTTATCTGGTCACATATAATATCATAGCTGCATGATGTTTTGTTTTATTTTTAAATGAAAACCTCTGGATTGGACCAGGCAAGAAAAGCTTTTAGCTTCATCTGGTTCTGTTTTTTGTTTTAATATGTACATTAATTATTTGTCTGCACTTCATTTTGTGTAAACAAGTGTATGTATTGCAATTGAAAAATAAACGAAACGAAATGATATATTCCAATGACATAGTGAACCATTGCAAATTCAGTTGTGTGGGTCTAAAATGTGAAACAAAATACAAAGGAAAATCTCTTAGCAACCAAGTGAACATGGCATGTCAGAATTTGTCACTCAGACTTCTTGCAAGTCAGCTGCCAAGGTCAATGACTAATTCAGATGTCTCAAAAACTAATTAAGAAGATGATTTATTATTTGTGGTAACCAATCAAGTTTTTATTGCCCTGTATAATACTGTATATATCCCTTAAATGACTGGTGCTGGTGATATCCTCACAACAACATAAACCATGCATACAAGTTATACAACTTAACACATCAGTTCTCCAATATTCTATATCTATTTTTCAGTTTTCTAAATAACAAACTTCAGCTCATACACTATCTCTGACTAATTTATTATATTCTATTACAGTTGAAGTGGTAATATTCCAACAAGTTTAAAGCTACTGTAATACATGTAGGTGAGCCAAGCAACAAAACCAACATGAATCAGTATATTCACCATCTTCCTCCAATGCCTTCAGAATGCAATCCAGACATGCCTCTGTACTACTCTCTGTCTTCTCATTAACTTTTAACTTTTCAACTGCCCCTGTGAGATTCTCTGTCAAGGAAGAAAATTAAAATCATCAATCCAGCCAGATCCATTCAGAGATATTTTTGCTGTCATTTTCAGTCTTACACAGATCAATGTATTATCAGCAGTCATTACAGCTCCTTTTATTCTCCTACTGTGAGTGCCTCTGTTTTTCACTCCTCAGCTATCATTTGGCTTCCATTGCTTTATTCAGCCATTCAACTTTCAGACATGCAGCTACTGCTCACTCATGCAATCAACTACTTTCCTTTTCTCTGGCAACATACTGTAGTGATATTCAAATAATTCCAATGGAATATTCGTCAGGGGATCTTAATCTATCATTTTTGAGAAAGCAGCTGTTTTTATCACATGTCCACACACCTTTACAAATTCCTATTCGGGCATTTTTGTGCTGTTAAATAGGATACTCGCCATAGCTGGTTGTCCCTTAGAAGATCTAACCACACTGTATTACTATTTAATACATACAATGTACATTTTTTGCCTATAGAAGCGAATACTGTATAACTAATGAATGCAACTGAAAATAAATGATCAAGAAAACACATTTCTCTACTCTTTCAGGGTTTAGCTTACATACTTATGAAGTCTGAGAAGATTAAAAATACAACACCATATTAAACCACACTCTGGGATCACTAATTATAATAATAACACACAGTATCGACATACCAAACAGGATCACTGTCACAAAACCTGGGCAAAAAGCATTATAAATATACTTTTTGAAAATGAACACTTTTTACTTCGACTAGAAAACTTCTAGTCAAAGTGATGCGATCCCCACAGCAGTTTTCGGCGAGGCTTTCAGAAATTTTGTCTTTGAATTGCGTTTTATCAGCGGATTTGTACGCTACGGATCTGAAATTTGGACAGGATGTGTAACATGTCATGCAAATTCTACCTCTAAAATTTTGTGTAAATCAAAAGTTATATGAAGTCGCTGGAGCTCTTGTAAATGTTTGGCCATAAAACCTATCTTCCTCTAGGGATTTTGATATTTGTGTCCGAAAGTTTGCGCATTAGTTCATGGGTTATCCATGCTCATACCTTGTTCAGGACTAATCGATATCACGGGAAACGATGTTTTTAGGTAGCAATTTTGAATTGAAAATTGACCATTCCGTGTTAGGAGGATTAACTCCTGATTGGAACAAAATACAAAAAATTAACTGATCTCAGTTGCTTTTAAATCTTGTCAGTAATATACTCTGTAAATTTTATTCCATTTCATAAAGGTATGCTGGAGAAAATCCAAAATAAAATTACCTTCTTTTCGTCCAAAATGATTGATTCTGCTTAATGCAAACACTTGTTTGGCTTTTTGACCACCGGTGTAAGCCAGTATTTCATGACAATGCCGACTGAAATCATTTGGCATCCAGTTTTGTTGTATATTTCCCGCACGAATTGGCCAAACAAATAACTTTGCTGCCAATGTACCCATGTTTTCACATCTGTTTACATATAAAGCTACAAAGCTATGCATTGTTTGCAATTTCGCTAGTGTTTGCACAGAGTAATCCAAACCGTGAAAATAGTATCCTGCGGAGTAACCCGCAGAACGGACTCTGCTCACCTCCTCAGCTTCCCAGACCACTGAACAAGGAATGTGCCGTACAGTCTACTACATAGTTACCCGCGGAGCGGCTTCTGCTCATCTCCTCTTTCACACTCACAAACATAACAGAACAAGGAATATGCCTTACAACCTGCAACGGAGGCAATGCAAGTTGATAATGCAGGGCAGTACTTCGTTGTCCCTTCGTATATTGTCTTTGCTGTATCAGTTTAAAATATTGATAGGATTTTTATGACATTAACGTGAAATAATTTGTTTGGGATGTAATTTATGCAATCTAACCAATTAAGGATTACGAAAGATACATACTATTTTTAATAAATCCAGGGTTCTTGATTGCCTCCTTAAAATTCGCTACCCAAAGGTCAACCCGGCTCTTGTTAAGAAAACAGCTTGAATGAGATGCCACTGAAGGCCAGTAAATGGGTGTTTTCAAGTAGTGTTTTCACATAAAGGCATCCTTCACCGAAATTGCACTACACTGAGACGCTGCTCCAGAGGAAGCTTTCCCAACTGTAGCCTCCCTTTGTAACTCCACTTTTTAGACGGTCACAAAGCTCCTCAGTATGTAGTTCTTCTTTTAATTGCCAGATGCCAGAACTTGATACCATTCAAGTGCATAAATTTTAAGATTCTATGTCCTTTGACCATCTCCCGCCCCTCTTTATTTTACTAAATTTGCCCTTATAAGCCATAGGAGTTATCCCCCTTTTTTCGTGCAAGAAATCTTAGATCTACCAAAGTGAAGTTTTCACCATTGGTGGTCTAGTTCCATATGGGACCACTGGCTTACACAAGTATGCATGAAACAAACACAGATGAGGGACCCAGGTGACGAACTTGTTTTAAATTGATAGAAAGATATTCAAAAAGAATAAAGTGGAAAGGCCACTGAATTCTATGTACAACAAGCTCACACTTCATTATCACTTCTATGATAACATTGGATATTATTAAAAACACTTCAAATATTAAGTTAATTATCTGCTGTACTTACCCATTGCAAAACCTTTGTTGAAGCATTCAAGTTTCTGCAGTTCATAGACAAACACTCACTCCTCATCAATTAGCTGTTGGCCTATAGAAAAGGATAAAATGTACCAACCTCTGGTCAGATATGCCTAATGCTTATCAAAAGATCATTTTGGACTTTCCATCTTCCAACAGACATGGAGCCAAAACATGTTGTAATCTTTGAGTCATGAACAAAACTGACAGAGCTATTTGAAAATGTGCATGCCTCATTCTTTATATGCATAACAAATAGACTAGCACTATTATGAACCCAAATATATGGTACAGATAGTTGTATATGGCTTGAATTATCCAAGCATAATATTTACATATGTTGTAAAAACACTATCACAATTTTTCACACAAAGCAGCTGGCTAGATGCTTTGAATCAAGATAAATATAACTTCCAATGTAAATTGATTGAGAAAACATTAAAATCAAAATTTGACATTTAATTGCCAGGTAAATTTTAGAATATTTTGAGCATGAAAGATATTGTCACAGACAAGGAAGTCTGAAGCCATTACAGTTTTCCTTTTACACAATGAAGGAGAATTTTTCCTCTTACTAGGTAATTTTGAGAAAAATTAAGATATCGTGTTTACAAGGTTTTGACCATTTGACCTCTGGAGACCCCAAATGACCTTTGACCTCCACCAAAAACAATTGGGATCATCTACTCAATATGGCCAACCCACATACCAAGTATGAGATCCCTCGCAGTTACCCTTCTTGAGATATCGTGTTTATGAAGTTTTGACCTTCTGACCACTGGTGACCCCAAATGGCCTTTGACCTCCATCAAAAACAATAGGGATCATCTACTCATTATGGCCACCCCACATACCAAGTATGACATCCCTCGCAGTTACTCTTCTTGAGATATCGTGTTTACAAGGTTTTGACCTTTTGACCTCTGGTGACCCCAAATGACCCTTGTTGACCTCCAAAAAACAATAGGGATCATCTACTCAATATGGCCAACCCACATACCAAGTATAACATCTCTCGCAGTTACCCTTCTTGAGATATCGTGTTTACATGGTTTTGACCTTTTGACCTCTAATGACCGCAAATGACTTTTGACCTCCACCAAGAACAAAAGGGATCATCTACTCAATATGGCCAATGCACTTACCAAGTATGACATCCCTTGCAGTTACCCTTCTTGAGATATCGTGTTTACAAGGTTTTGACCTTTTGACCTCTGGTGACCCCAAATGGCCTTTGAACTCCACCAAAAGCAATAGGGATCATCTACTCAATATGGCCAACCCACATATCAAGTATGACATCTCTCGCAGTTACCCTTCTTGAGATATCGTGTTTATGAAGTTTTGACCTTCTGACCTCTGGTGACCCCAATGACCCTTGTCGACCGCCACAAAAACAATAGGGATCATCTACTCAATATGGCCAACCCACATACCAAGTATGACATCCCTCACAGTTACCTTTCTTGAGATATCGTGTTTACAAAGTTTTGAACTTTTGACCTCTGGAGACCCCAAAAGACCTTTGACCTCCACCAAGAACAAAAGGGATCATCTACTCAATATGGCCAACCCACATACCAAGTATAACATCTCTCGCAGTTACCCTTCTTGAGATATCGTGTTTACATGGTTTTGACCTTTTGACCTCTAATGACCGCAAATGACCTTTGACCTCCACCAAGAACAAAAGGGATCATCTACTCAATATGGCCAACCCACTTACCAAGTATGACATCCCTCGCAGTTACCCTTCTTGAGATATAGTGTTTACAAGGTTTTGACCTTTTGACCTCTGGTGACCCCAAATGGCCTTTGACCTCCACCAATAACAATAGGGATCATCTACTCAATATGGCCAACCCACATAACAAGTATGACATCTCTCGCAGTTACCTTTCTTGAGATATCGTGTTTACGAGCGAAGCCATCATATACACACGCCTACCACTTTAAGGCGTTGATCGGGGACATGCACAAATAATGTGCAAAGTGGGGACATCCTCTTCTTCCTAGTGAATCAGGGATAAATATAGGTTTACACACCAGGATACTGGGGATACCGAAAAATCTGCACACACATTTCCACATGAATGAAGACTTAAAACATGGAATGGGTGTATTACCTCAGATCAATATGTAAAGTTGTAGGCACTTATCTGACACCCCACTTTGCATTATTTTAAGGTAGCACACCCCAATTAATAACTCAATATTAATGCGTCATTTGTTCTCCTTCACAAATAACACCAGTAAGAGACACTGGGATAACTTTTGTGATATGTTACTGTTACTAACATTCCATCTCACCTGTCATACATTCTCATCCATCTTCACCTTATCATCCAGGGCCCAGCACTAA
>WURT03091996.1:0-12685 GCA_009936505.3 Holothuria glaberrima | reverse complement strand
GGAGGGGAAAAATCATTTTAGGTCACCAGGTTTCATAAGGTTTCAAATTATTAACATGATATCTCGAGTAGGATAACCTTGTGGGATCACATGCTTGTCATGTGGGTGACTCAATCTTGTTATAATACTATATCATATGGCAAGGAATCACTAAGCCTTTTGGCTTTCTAGTTTTCTAAAGAGATAAATGATTGAAATAGTATTGTGCTGGCACAGTCCTTGAAAACTTAAATTACAATGGCATTCCATTGTTTTCTGATATGAAAATGTTCCAAATTCTATGATTTAATCAAGGAGGAATACATACATGACCATATACGACCATACACGATTATACACGACCATACACGACCATACACGACCATACTCGACCATACACGACCATACATATTTTAAAAGCTTATTTTCAAAAATCTGCTAAATCTTACAGTGTCCTCATATTTTACTGACAGGTATCTTTCATAATGTTTCTGTATAAAAACGTTGAATACTGAAGTTAAACTGAGGAGTTATTCTGCATGAATTTAACAAATAAGAAACAAAAATGCTGTCACATGATTTAATAGGGAGCCATTCCTGATTTTGGATGATGGGGGACTGTACTTTCCCTTTAATTTTTACTGACACAACAACAGTTGATGTGTTTTAGTAAGGCAGTGTTTGTTCTTCTACAGAGTTTAAATGTAAGTTGAAATCTTGTTCAAGGAGTTCGAATTGTACTTCCAGCTCTACATGGCCTACAAATTCATCTCCTGTGGTGCGAGGGAAGTTGATACGTTCTCCATACCTACAGTCTGAAGTGTTTGGCAAACATCTCATTGTGAAACAGTATCTGAACTTGCACCACATGCAATTGTACCAAGTTTGTAGTATATAGTTGACATGCTGTGGCGTGTGTACTTGGGTGGAGGTTGGTTTTGATCTCATACACTCAAGTACATTCCACATCGTTGTTTCAGGCTGTCCACCATTATGTCATCTTTAAGGGCTCTTCAAACAAGCTCTTGCCTTCCAGGTGCACCAACTGCTTGGTTCTGTTAATGTAATACTTGAAAAAGTCAGGTGCTTTAGGAGACCATGACAGTATCGGAATCAGAAAATAAGTAAATCCCTGTCAGAAGTTATAGGTTTGCAAAGTGAATCCTTGAGCAGTTTTTGACTGATGATATATTTGCTCTTGAAAGATTTGGTGACTGTTCCAGCACTGTAAAATTCAAATAATGCAATTCTAGGATCTGAACCGCTGGTTGGTTGTGATGCTTCAACCCAAGTTGTAAATAGATTAAAAGCAGTGTTTGCACAAGGAAAATGAAATCAGAGGACAATTCTTGTTACAAGAATGTATGACAGGGATTTTCTTGAAGTTTTTTTTGTTGTGCAGTGGATATTCCACATCTTCAATTTTATTACCTTTTTTTTTAATTTTTTCACAGAATCTGAGACTCAACATTATTTTATTGAGTTTCAATATTATGAACATTCAATTCATTTACACAATCACAGTAAATCATTCATCATAAATATACTCAATTTTTGGAAGTATTACTTATAGTAACTTGAACACATTTATCCATTTATGGCACAATAAATTAGAGAACTTTTACCTCCAAAGTCATCAGTACTGCAACCTCAGAAGCTCAACATTCTACAAATTTAAAAAATTGATTTCCAGACATAGTAGGAAAGTTGTATACATCTGTCTATAGACATCCTTGACAGTGTGAAATCTATGCTGTAAGCTTTTGTGCAGGTTAATTGACTTTTTTTTATTTTTATGTCAGGAACAAGGCATACTTGTAAAAATAGCTTGGGTATTTCTTTTAAGCTGTTGATTGCTTTTATGATGTTGCTACTTTATTTTGATTGTGAAATTCACAGGATGCTATAGCCCTGTTTATAGCGAATATTCTTGTGTTGCTAAACAGGTGCTCTCAGCATTACTGTGGTCACATTGCCACAGTTACCTTGTCAAATTTAATTGTGGATATTAGCCAGGATTGCAATTAGTGTTCTCACAATTAAACAGTCAAATCATAGTGAATTCCCTGCTTTTTTTTTTTTTGACAGTTTTAGGAATTTTTCACTCACTTTACAAAATTAACTCACACATGCAACTGAAATATTTCCAGAGATTCTAGAAAATAATATCTTGTTGCGAGATTTTTTGAGATATTCAGTAGCAAGTTTTACAATAGTTTTCAAATCAAAATGCATCTTTTTCTCTTAAAAATTACAAATTGCTGAGATGGATTTTTGAAAATTTTTTATGAACCGTTGGTCAACAAGGAGTTTACAGATCTCTGTAAAGGAAAGATAAAACCTGTTTTCTGTTGGGTACATACAATTAGTATGTACAGGTAGCTATAGTGTTTGGAAAAGTGTATACTGCTTTGCTTGTATTCAGTTTCAAGGTGACACTGACCTATTTTCATTTCCTGTCCCCTTGTCTGAGTCCTAATAAGTTCTCTGCAAGGCAAGTTTGTTCTTTTCCTCCATGGATCCTATCTATGCTAGTATCAGCTGTATGCAGCTGTGTGTAGAAGAACCCAGATGCAGCCCACACTAGTGTTATAGTAGCTTACACTCTTGTGTTTAAAGTGTTAGGGAGAGAATTAATCATGATTGATCGCTGCAAGCATTTACAACTTGTAAATTCTACCTACAATTATGGTGATGACACATAGGGAACCCTATCCTTGTAATCAAAGAATGGGAAGGACATAAACTAGTTACAGTACATGTGGATCAAACGTTCATTGTATTGTGGAAAATTTAAGATGGAGTCATGCTACAAGAGTTTTAGATAATAAATCCTGAACAAATATGAATAAGTTAGAAATTTCATCTGGCAGGTCCATGGTTAAGTTACATAAGGAGAGAAATTCTTTTGAAATTTTCATAAAAGAGTAGTTTTAAACACAAATAAATAATTCATTGCTTGGAGTAGGTTATCATGTGGTAAACTTAAGTTTCATCCATCTGTGCCAGAATCGTAACTCTTTTATATTTCTGAAGTCGGGAGCACTAAGCCATGAAATTATGTTGCGACATGAATTCCAAATGAGATTTTGTTTGCCAGAGTGAGAATACCAATTTCTAATCTTGTTGTGTTGATTAATTAGTAAAGAGTGTGTACGTTTTAGTGCACTGTGCAATGCTGTGTTAGCCTGTAGGCTTAGAAATCTAAGTGGCTCTAAGAAAGTTTACTTGTTGGGGGGGGGGGGGGATAACCAGATTGGTATTCAAATAGTCTTGGAAGCCCTCCTTCTCTGTCGATATCAATGGTCCGCTCCATATGGTACGGTAGGAGTATGGTGACTATTTTGTATTTTAACCAGATATATGTGTTATCATTATATAGTATATTACTTTTTTTGGAGATTGACTACCATGCTTTGCAAACTATGGGGGGGGGGGCACTTATCCCCCTGTTCCCCTATGGCAAGCCACCAGTGCTAGAAATGGCAGTTCTTGTACAAGAACGTCAATCCACAATTTGGCACTGGGTCATTTGTGATATCCCTTTTCAAATTTTTATTAAGTTAAAATAATATTGTGCTTTGGGACTCTACTGTAGGTGGTCCCACAACATCTTAGGCTAAAGACTTACAGCAAGTCTAATCAGGTTGCCAGTTGGTCACCGGTTGATCTACTCAAGATGGTCACTTTCAGGGTAGTCTGAATAAAAATATGGCAATGCTTCAAGTTGCTTTATACATTAAGTGAAGATAATGAAAAATTGAAAATATCCAGTGAAGTAGAAACCCATTTCGTTTTGCTTGTGAATCATGAATTTGGAGTGAAATGTTCTCTTGGGCAAGGATTTGAGAAAAACCTAACATTTCAACCTTATGGTATGTTCCCTTCTTTTAGTGTAGGAAACTCTGAATATTCTGGATTGACCCATTTTTTTACTGAATTCAGTTGTCTGCAGTAGCCAACCTACAGTACTGTGGTTGCACTTTCCTTGCACCCAGTGTGTTTACTGTACTGCAGTGTTCATGTATAGATTACAGATTGACATGGCTCAAAGGGTAATATGTATAATATTACTCAAATGGGCGAAGTGCATGTTTGCCCTTAGAAAAGGAGTGTTCAAGTCTACTGAATTAATGACAGATTAAGCAAAGTTTTGTATGCTTTACAATTTACTTTGAGAGTTGAGTTACTATTTTACTTATCACACCAGCACCTCAAACACAGATTTTATTTTCAATAAAAATAAAACCTGTAGGCCTATATCCGAACTGCTTGTGTGTAAAACCTAATGTTTGCTTTCTCTTTTAAAGTTTTATTACTATTTTTGCAGTGTTTATATATGCTATACACCCCTATGTTACAAAGTTGTTGATATACAGTCTTCAACAAATTTTGAACATTTTCATAGTTCTGCAGTTTGCATCAAGTTTCTCATAATCCTTTGTCATGTTCTCTACATTATGTATGATCCTTATGGAACTACTTGTGCATTCATGTACCAGTAGAAATGATTTCAATTTCTTTGTTCCCCAAATGTATACAGGAAATTAATCAAACTGGGACTGTATTTTAGACTGGTAGACTTGTAATACATTTTGTGTGGTTTTTCCCCAGGGTTGAACTTGAAATTTGGAAGCAAACAGAAGGTTGAGGATTTGCATTAAAGGCAATAGGCAGTCGCCCCAAAATTTGCTTAGAAAAATCAGCATACTCTTGCAAAATCTCCTCTTGTTGCATTACAAAACCTTTGAAGATGTTTTGAACATGTATAGCTATTACAAACAATATGTAAAGCAAGGAGAAATTCTCCTGAACATCACAAATCACCAACAGAAATATTGTCACATGATCAAAATAGGCCTTTCATGAACTAGAGTGACAGGGCATACTAACTCTGATTGGGGTGACTGCATTTTCCCTTTAATGTTTTAACCTTCCAAGGTCATGTGCAAGATAGCACTGTTTTTTATATGTAGACAGTGGTGTTAGTGTGGATCATTGTGGTCGATGACATGACGAAAGTGGTGATAATGATATCTCAGGAAAAAGATTCACGGAGAAATCTCAATAATCTTTGCTTTCATACATATTTCATGCATCTGTTTTGTTCATTATAATTCATTTCAAGTTCATCAATGAGAAATATACCTGCAAATATGTAGCTGCTGAATTAAGTAACTGAGCAGCTTTAGTCTTATAATGAGTTTAGCCAAATTCCCTCTTGGTTCAAAAGTTCATTAAATTTGTGCTTTGATGGCATTTAATATACACACTGTATTCATCAGAGCAGTAGAGTGTTAACTTTATCAAAGCTGCCGGGATTGGACTGTTTGATTGTGGCAGCATAACAGTCTTAATTTTTTCTTTGCAAAACATATGGAAAACTAGTTTATGTATTTCCTTTCTCCTGTGTGTGATCATTGATGTAGAAATCATGTGACATCCCATGTGATGAGTCATTTTGTGTCTTACTGGTATCTTACTTTAATTTTTTTTTTTTTTATAGTAGTTAAGTCAAGCCATATCTATAGGGAACTTGAAGGTCAAATTTGAGGGATGCTTCCTTTTGTGCAAAGTTGGTGCATATGAGCAGGAATACATATTCTCTGCTTGATTGACATTCATAGGTAGAAGGAAATTCCCAGGTAACAGTCCAAGTAAATGATCCCTGACATTTTTCTGCATGTTTAAAGCTTGCATACTGCAGCTGTAGCACTGTATTGTGGCTTGAAACGATTGCCGAGAAAAATCACATGGTTCATGTGAATATGTACTGCAGTTTATGGTTATCAAAGCCATGTTTCATTGATTCCATAAATTATTGGTATTGATCTTTTAAGGTTGCATCTTCAAAGGAAGGGGAGAGGAAGGGGATTGTTGGATAAGGGAGATGCCAGCTGAGACTCCCTGACTGGAAGAAGGAAAAATCAGTCTGGGGGAGGGGGGGGGAGGAGTTGCCCTAGGAGTTATGAGGGTGTTTAAATTGGACAAATAGCAGAAAGAAGGCACTATTTTGTAAGGCATTTATTAAAAGCTCATTCTGGATGCAGAAATCATCCCCTCCCCTCCTTTCCCCTTCCCATCTTATTGTGTATACAGGTAAATTTGTATGTTGTGTTTGTGAACTGTTCTTGCATTGCTGAATCCAGTAGGAACTTTTAGTGTCAATTATCTTGCACAAAATTTCTGGGACACTTTTGGACCTGTCACATATCCTCAGCATGTCTTCCCTTGAAAGCCTTACTCAGTGTTGAGAAAATGAAGCACACACTCTTTTCTTCATTGCCCAACTTTCATTCACCTTCAAAACCAACATTTAAATCGGGCACAGGGATTTGTCCTAGATAATTTTTGTCCAGAATCACAGGATATATGTATCTGGGATAGTTATTGATGCATGAAAATAAGGCAAAGAATTCAAACAGGCAGGAAAGAAAGTAGCTTACTTTACATTGAAGTGTTTTAAAACTAGTGCATATATGACTAAGTGAAAGTGTTTTTGCACTTTGGAAGAAGTGGACCGTCTTCTCTTTAGTTTGGTAATTGGTCCATAACTAATGATGTGTTGGTACTTGGAAACCCATTGAACGTGAACGTCTCTTTTGATATTAAAACTAAAACTTAATATTTTGAATGATACTATCTTTATCGTGAGCTCTTAATTCTTTGTATGAAATGCACTTTGTCTTTGAAACTTCCAGACAGTCTATAGACCTTTTAATTCAGTTTTGTTTCAGTGTTCCATAACATCTCATGAGCTGAATCTGCTAATACATTCATTACTCAGCATGACGGATTGATTTGTCAGCCTGCCAATTAAGAATCATGCGCAAACTTGGCAATTAGAACATCAGACAAAAGGCCATTGATTTTTTGGTTAATTGTATTGTTCTGTAAGGTTGAACATGGGATGAGAAGAGCTGTAAAGATCTTAGTATGTAGTCTGTGACCGGATATCATCATCAAAATGGGAGTTAAAATGAATGCTGTGTAAGGTCACTTTGATAAATAGCTCTGTCACAAAGGGTTATGGGGTAGAATTTGGTATGCATCGTGTTTAGCCACAGTGAACTGCCATTGACAAGAGAAATGGATACCAGTACCAGAACTCCATCTCATAACCCTTTGGCTATGGTAAAATGTCATTGGGGCACAGAAACAGATACCAAAAGTCCATCCCATAATCCTTTATAATTACTGCATGATAAAGGGTCCATTGTGCACAAATTGCTGCTAAATGTTTAATCGATTATTTGGTAAGCTTAATATTGTAGTAGGCCTACAGGTTGACAGTGGAGCTACCATGTAGTAGCTCCATGGTTATTCAGGGTAACCCTGACATTAGGGGACGTATTTACATTTGATCTTATCACTTACCCCTAACGTTAGGGCCCATAACATGAAGAAAATCACTTTCCGACCAAGAAAACGTGGAGGGACAATCAGGGATAAGAATGGTCATCTGGTATGAATATCCATATAGTTGCAAATTTTAAGCCCATGGGAAACATGGATGGAAAACCACTTCTCTTGTTAACAAAACAACATACTTTTTTCATTGAATCAAATCCTTACCGAGAAGTCTAACACGTAAAAGGATTTAGCATTTGCTGCATACCTGTCTGAAAGCCTCACGCCTACATCATTGTGGATAAAGACTGAAAACATTGGGGATTTGTTTGTTACAGCTGAGCTCTTCACTGCGACTCAAAGTACAGGTGTTCGAGCGTTTATATACTGTACAAAGGCCTATCCATATACTGTACATAGGCTCTTTATGCACTGTGCGTATAATATAGCACTTCGAATGCCCGTGATTTAAAACTTGTACGAAGTCAGTGTTGTTGGTTGAACGCTTCATGTGACCAATTGCGATAGAGCTTACAGTCATAAATGTGTATATTTAAACACTAGAAGTTCACCTTCACTGGAAGTCAAAATCAGTACTGCATGGGCCCTGACCTCAAGGGGGCATGAAAGACCAAATGAAGCATGCCCTTGACGTCAGGTTACCCTAACTACTCCGTGGTATGATGTGCTACCTACACAGTAGGGAACTTTACTACTGTGCAAACCATTTCCATCTAAACATGCTATTGTTTCCTGCAAAGTGGTGTATAAAAAGGATCATTTGATGGTAAGGTAGTTTATGTTATTCTTGCCCAAAGTTTATTTAATCTAAATTAACATTAGGAAGCAATTGTGGTTATCAATAACTCCATCAAGTATGTGATTTTCAGTCATTAGGCCTGTGATTACAGTAGCATGTTTCTTCAAGTTATTTTAACCCAGATTTGGGATATAAAAAAACAATCAATCTGTTTCATGTACAGTGCGTTGTCATTGTTTTTCAATGTTCTTGTTATAGCAATAGGATTTTCTCCAGCATGATTTTAATATGTACTGTGCATTCTGTAGTCTGTACTGCTCTTTTAAAGAACCCAGAGGTTGACAGCATTATACTGCAATAAATTATCACTGTGAAAGTGTCAGCGGTGAGAGAAGGGCTCACAGACCTGGTAAGGACAATGCTACTGGTCAAGTGAAAGTCATAATAGCTTTTGCACAGTATTAAGTAAGCATCTGAAATATGTTGTGATTGGCCACAACTGTAGATACCAAATTTGATTCTTAGGCCTAATTTATAGGAAATATGCATACATGTATATTTCATCTCTTTGGAGTGAAAAGTTGGCCCATAGGCTCCAAGGCATTGATCAAAGAAACAAAGTGAGATAGCTTCCCTGGATGGGGGAGGTAAGATACGTGTATAAAGTTGTGGGAAAGATTGCCACTCAGGAGGGGGAAGGTAAGATGTTTAAAGGTAAACTTTGCCAAGAACGAAAATTTTGTTCCCAGATTTCTGCTTGGAAGTTTTTCTCTGGGATGGGGGGTGGGGGGAGAGGAGGGATAAAATTCAAAGTTTGAAAAGGTGCATCATTGTAAATGGTCTACTATCTTCTATCAGTATTTTGCACCATTTAATTCAAATGTTTTATTTTTTTTATCGCAACATCCGAACTATATATGATCTCACCCTACCAACACCTCACTCTGATGGTGACACTATCATCATGTACTCAGTACTGTATGCAGCTCGTTTCATTCAGTGGATGTACAGTATATTAATGCTGTGTACAGTAGTAGACCATAATACCTACAAACAGTTTTGATTTAATATTAAAACTTCTTGCCATCGTTACTTGTGGAATATTCAATCAATAGACTTAAGGAAGTTATCTTCGTAAACAGTTTCTTGAATTTGAAATAAGGAGCTAACTTATTTTAATATCTTAATAAATCATCATTTCTGTCCAATGCCTTTACAGAGAATGGAATGGGTAAATCAGATCATTGCTTACTGTTTGCTTCAGATTATGATGAAAAAGAAAGAAAATTTGGCTTGAAAATTTCCATTTTGGTATTCTCTTCAAAGTATGAATTGTAATTCTCATTGGCTTGTTCTCCTACAGATGTCTTGAGCCTGCGGATTTATAATTGTACCAAATATGACTCATTGACCACTGTGAATTGTAAGGATAATGTTAACCCTGGGGGAATTGAAGGATGCATAGAATGGGGGACAGATGGGGGGATTGCTTGATCCTGTCGCTTTTTCCTACCTCCTTCAAGAGACATTGCCACGAACTAAATTTGTTCAGATGTGGAACAAACGCCTTGGTACATCTCCTGCCATGATTAATGATAAACCTCCTGGGTTTTAATCTTTTGTCTACTGTAAGTCTAATGCATATGTGAAATGTGGTAGTTTATGTGATGAATGTTTATAGATGAGATTCAAATTTGACTAAAATGTAGGAGGAATAAAATTGATATCAAAATTAGAAGGAGGCATTTCAATCTGTTGCCTGGAGGGGTTCATTAAAAGTCAAAGCCCTTGGGTGTATGGCATATTGACAGATGGACTTAATCTGCATTACAGTAGAAATCAAACAAACATAATGGATTTGGTAAAACTTCTCTACATCGGTAAAAAAACGTTTTATTGACCATCTTATTGTCAACCTAGGTCTATAACCTCATGTTTTTTTTTTTTTACACAGAGTAATGGGTCTGATGACAGAATGATCTCACAGAGGTAGACTGTGCATGAATGTTTTGAAATATGTTGATCAAAATGTCTTGGAATGGTTTTAAAAGAAGGGAATTTTTTAACATTTTTTGTGACCAGAAGAACTCAAATCATGTGTGTAATATCATACAGGAATGAGTGTAAAAGAGAGATAAAGGGAAAATGCAGTCATCTCAATTTGGATTAGTGTAGTAGTCTACCCTACTTCATGAATGGCTCTTAAGAATCATGTGACAGTATTTTTTCATTGAATTGTGAATTTTATGAGGAGTAACCCCTTGGTTTACCTTGATTATGCACTATATATATTTTGAAATATCATGAAAGATACTTGGAAGAGAAATGAGAAGAAATTTGTGAGATTGAGCTGTTCTTTCAAAATAAGTTTGGGGGACTACTTATGCCTTTTAACTGGAAAAGGTATCATACAATGTAGCTTGTGAGCAGCGTTTTGTACATGGTGAGCCGATTTTACCTTTCGCAGAGGTGAGCCTCCTTGATTTGGCAGTTAGAACCTCCTTTGGGTAGTGTATCATTTATTTCTATTCTTTAAAGAGACAAAGTTAATCTGGCCTCGAAAATGTGCAGCGTATGCCATGTAAATTTGTGCAATAAATCTCTTTAAAGATCTTAATGTCAGTTTTCCAACTGTTATTACCAATGTGTCAGATGAGTGCAGTTTCCTGTAACTTTCTGCTTTCCATGGTTTATGTCTTTAAGAACTCAGCTACCTTGATACTTTGTTGCTTCATTTGCACAGGATTTATGCGGCAATATCGTAGTGAAATAAAATAAAATTGAATTTTATCGGTATAAAATGCAATGCCATTAAAGGGGTTTTGTAGATTTTTATTTGTCGCGTGTAGTTAGTTAGCTAGATGAGGTTTTACGGCTCAGTTTGTAACCAATTGGTTTAAGTCGGGCCGGCCACGGCCTTTTTTCCAGTTGTGGAAACAGTATAGGCCTGTATAATTGTGCACTGGTTTTCATCTCTTGGAGTATGATTTTCTTCAAAATGCTTGTTAAGACTCTAGTCTATCGGGGTAAGATGGTCCGTTTGGCACCAACAGTGAGGGAGAACCAACTATTAATGCAACTACAGCTTTTACTTTTGTCCTAGTTTTTGGCAGTGAAACCACAAGTTTTCGAGTCAGGAGTATGAAACAAAACATATCGGGCACCATGACAGATATCCCTGTTGTGAAAATTACTTATCTGTTGAAAAATGGACGACATGACATTTAACGTTGGAAGTTAAATGCACACTGTACATATGGAGACATGCCAATCAACCAGCTTTCCGCCATACAGCCACAACACCCCCAAAATTTTTGTGGCGTCACTGGTAAAAACATGCAGCTATATGCACTGTGTCAGCATTTTCCCTGACAAAATTTTCGGAGGTTCTGTAACTGCCCAATCAGATGATCCAGACATAATCTTTTCCAGAGCAGCTCTCTAAACATGACACCTCCTGTCAACTGCTCAGTGTAGGTCATTGCCCATGCAAGGATGTTGCTACAGTTTCTGCCTGAAGTCAAGGCTGTCCTATGTCCAGTCAGTCACTATTTACCCTTGCTCTTAATTATCAGTCCAGGCATGCTAAATGAGTCATTAATTGATCTTTTAATGGGTAGACCCAGTTTCATCTCAAATTAAATCTATTCTTGCCCTCTGGTTAATTTTCTTGTACTTGACAACCAGGTTTGGGAGTTTTCAGAACTGGACTAGGAGCCATTTTAGTTCTATAATAATAGTAAGGGGTAAGGGTGACTTAGGAATAAGTGTGACTGGCAGACAACACAAACTTACACAGTTAGAATGTAGTAAGGTTAGTGCAGTTTGCAGCTTGCATTTAGGTTGCAGTTTGTATTTTCCTACTGAAATTCTAAAAATTTATGCCGTGTTGTGATTGCAGTTGAGGAGTCTTTTTTTTCAATTTTTTTTCAATCAAGTACAGAAATCCAAGCAGCTTTTTATGTAGCATGGCTTCCCAATACTTACAGTAGTTAACTCCCTTGATTAGACACATATCAAATGAATTGGAATACTTTTGTCTTCAAATAAATTGGAGTTTCTTGAGAACTCAAATATCTGCAGAGTACTGTATGTCATGACTTGATGTAAATGACAGCAGTAATACAGTAGCAAGAAGCCGCTGTGTCCCTGGTATTTGTTGTGGTACCTCACAAGGTACCAATAGTACAGATGTTGCAAAAGTTTATGTCAATACCTTACTTACTGTACCCAAGTTTTCTGTGTCCTTTTTGATGTCACAGTAATGTCATACCCTGTCATGTTTTTGCAAAAAAGTAATTCTGATAAGTAAATTAATACTTATCTGAAATGAAATGGTCACTTCAGTATGGGTCAGAAACTCTGGTAACACTAGAAACTAAATGGAACTTAAACCAGAATGTACAGTATATGTTTAGTTTAAAATGGTTGAACAAACTAAACTGAATTAGCACACCATAGTACAATATGTTATTAAAGAGAAAATGTAGTCACTCCAGTAAAAACAAGAGGGCAATCAACGGAGTTGCTTATCTCATCGCTAGCACTGAGCCGTGTAACTGGAGGACGCATGTCAATGTGGAAGCCAAAGATATG
>WURT03091986.1:0-12686 GCA_009936505.3 Holothuria glaberrima | reverse complement strand
TCAGTACAAAGGAATAAAAGAATTTCTCGGAACAAAAAGTATTTCACATGTTGAGTGAATGTATTGTGTCTGTTTGGTTCTTGTCAATTTCGAAACCACAGTTTACAAAACATATTTTACAAAGGCAAGGAATCACTAAGCCTTTTGGCTTTCTGGTTATTACATAACGTACATACTCGATCACAAAAATTTATATCACGGTATCTGCCACTCTCAGTGGGGATTTTACTGTTACTGCAACGGAGCCTTCAAAGATTTAACCTATATTTTAGAGGAAGAGTGGTGAGTTATTTTTCAAGTTTTAGGTCCATCTTAAAAATCCTGTAAACTTTGCATTGATAATTGCTATTGACATCAGGAATCTATTCTTGATCATAAATATCGTTTAATCTTAACCCAATTGTTTTGTAGAGCCAGTTTGTATCAATTGAATTCCAATTATAATTCCAGATAAAGGGCATGCATGTTTTTCAAGTATGCTTTTAATCCGATACATCCAAAGCGACTTGTAAATGTTTTTGTCGTACAAAATCCCCAATAATTTATACATTATATCTGCCAGCTTATTATCCTTACTGTTGATCAATCTACAACAGTACGCTACAATTTTTCCTCAATAAGTAATGTTTGACCTCCCAAGCTCCCCATAAGCCATACGATTCAGTGTAGATTTCTTTACCTCTTAGAATTTGTTTGCAGAAGTTAAGATGAAAAGCCTCGACTTGTCTAAGATCTTCGAAACCCGCAAACCTCGCTACCCGCTACCATAAAATAAATCTGGAGTGGTAAGCTGATCAAAAAGTTGCAGCAATAGATCAAGGGGGAGCCTAGGGTTATGACACTTAGTAAACAAACTGAAAAGAGCTTTCCTTGCATGACTCACTTGTTTACATTTTGCCTTAGTATTCTTATTATTAAAATTAAACGTATATTAATACGTATATAATTATTAAAATTAAAAGTATATACCAAGATATGCAAAGGAAAAAGAAACGATCAGTCACATAATGTTTGTTCGTGAAAAAGTACAGCCAATGTGGGAACAATTTAGGAATTTTGTTTATAACTAATAAATGCACTAATGATACTTGGTTTATTAATCGTATGACTTAAATGTTTGGCATATAACCCATCACCAACGTGACAATGAAGCTATAAATATTCTATTGATCTATTGAAAAAAGAAGATATGCATAATCATCAACCACATCCATTGGGTCATCACCGAAATAGAATGAGGGTTTGCGTCTGACTTTACCCCGAGGAAAGATGATAATGTTAGTTTTGCTTGTATTGACAGTCATTTGCCAGGTGTCGCAGTAATATTTGACACCATTTAAAACCTGTTGTAAATCTGTCACGTTAAAACGACTGTCATCCGCATACAACAAAGTAAATAGTTTAAGATTGACTTCAATATCGTCATTGTAAAGGGACTATATTTAAAAATTCATCTACATTTACGATTAAGTCCATTCCTGGAGCCTTGTTGTTTTTAAGCTTTCTGATTTCGGCCGTAACCTCACTTTCAGTGATATAATCATTCAGGGGAAACTTACTACAGATAAAGAGAACTTTGACGTCGAAGGAGCGTCATGAGCATCGTTAACGCTGCTGAGATTCTTCAAAGTAAGTTTGAAAATCCTACTTAGAAATTTTATGCGATGGGTGTCTTAACGGTATGGCTTTTATTAATGATATCCCAATACTCTTTAAGACTAGTCGACTTGTCGAAATGTGTTTATGCAGTTTGTCGTAGTGAGTCCGCTTTGCCCTTTTCATTGAGTTTTCACACTGTTTTGCTGCATTTCGAAGATAAATACGTGTGATATCATTTCTATGTCTTTTGTACTCCTTTTCAACTTTACATAGTTCAATTCGGACAATCTGCATCAAACCAGGCATTTACGTTTCTGACATTCATGCAAAGACTTTTGTAGTCTTGACCATACCTTACTCTAAGGCAGCTTTACTGTATAAATCTCGTAACCTGTAGGCAATATCATCAATGATCTCCTGAGTTACACATATGCTGTAACAAACGTGAATATTAATTAAACTTGCAATGCTTTCGAAACTTTCAAAATTGAACCATACCAAAAAGTCACATCTTTGTTCCTTCTTCCAACTAATTTTCTTAACTTGTCCTCGTGTTGTAGGTAACTTAATTATTTCTATGACATGGTCGCTACATGACTTACGGCAAACTTTCACCTTAATTTCTTGACAGATTGGGCAATGTTTGTCCGACATGAATTGACCAAATGATTCCACATAAGGAACCAATAATTGAGGTAACAGTTCAATCAAGGTAAGTGCATAGTCAATAACACATTTCCCAGCACACACCTATACCCGATGTTTTTATCTTTGCCTATTCTCTCATAAACAATGTGAAGATCAAGACTTTGGCACAATTCTATGAGCTTATGATCCATTGTTGTTGGAAGCTCCGTCTTGGTTTATCCTACGAGTACAGATAGATACCTAGTCATCTATCGAGTTGATTACATCATCAATGTTAGACCCGGATCGGCTTGGAAAATTGGAAGATCGTCCGATTGAACAAAGTTGTTTTAAAAGGCCGTGCGGGCATTAAAATCACCGATAAGACAGATGGTGTTATTGTACTTAACTTTCAAGAAAATGCAGTCACTACTTGCAATGTCATCAAAAGGTATATCCGCGTGATATTTTGATCCGTCGTGAGAAATGTGAGCTGCTCCCAGCGATCAATTGAGCGTAGCTGTTCTGTTCAAACTCAATCAATGCTCACAAGACTGTGTCAGAACATGTATTAGGCAGTTAGGGATCGGCTGGTAGCTACCTGACAACGATGTTGCAAACAAAACGGCGATGCTATGAATTTTACCGTAACGATATTTGTTAGAATGATTGGTAGCATGGGTAATATTAAATCCTACAAATGAGGTTGGGTCGACGAAGTCGGTTTTTGTTTCCGTTAGGCAACTGACAGCAATAGTAGCAATCATTCACGTTAATCGGCAACACTTCTCATTCAGTTTTTGTCCTCAGACCACAGACATTAAGCTCTAGAACGCAAACAGTCATAGGCGTAGGAAAAGGGTCAGGGAAGACCGCCCGGCACTCTGATTGGTGGGAGCGGAGACCTCGTTTCGCCCCCCCCCCCCCACTTTGGATGACATGCTGCCAAAATGTGACACTGAATAAGATGAAATTACTTTAAAGTTTGTCAAGCATTGCACCATTGTGCATGTAGGGTACTTTAAATATTCAAAATATCCAAAAGAGGGCCCCTCCCTCACCATAGACCCCTCCCTAGGACACTAATCACTTACATTCACTTCCGCCCCACTTTCCAAAAGCTCCCTACGCTTGTGATAGCTTCTTGAGGTTCAACATTTTAGTAATTATCTTCCTGCAAATAATCGCTGGCATCACTAATGTACTGCCTCTGAGTATGACGAGTAGGCCAAATTCGTAATGCAGCACTGACAGGTGAAACTACGAAAACCTCGTGTCCGGCGTTTCGTGACCAACGTAAAGTTGTGGCTGAATTATTCTACCACTCCAAAGATAAAATTATAGAGAAGAACATTTATTTTTTCAAAAGCATAACTGTTACAGTAATAATTTGAATTTTAATTACCTAAATATAAACACTTGTACAGGATGCAATGGCAATGGGATGATGATAAGTGATACTCGCCTATGACGGTATGGTGGCAAGTGCCCTATTTTCCACACAGACAGCCCGGGTTCGAAGCCTACCAACACACTTGGTTTTTTCTTTTTTAATAAATTTTTGGTCGGATTTATCTTTGGGGGCCCTGGGCACAAACTAATGTGGGGGCCCCGTTCGACTATAATTCTCCACAAGACTACAGTGGCAAGAGTCACGAAAGGGACTCAGTGTGGAATACTCTACCCAAGAATACAATAATGCAATTTTGTGGGGCTCCCTTTTTGTGGGGCCCCTGGGCACGTGCCTTGCTGGTCCATGTTTAAATCCGGTCCTGGGTGGGGATCAAAGGTCATGTGAGGTCAGCAGAAATATCGTAGAAAAGTATGAAGTCAAGAAGAATAAATTTGAGAGATTAACCTCAGTGCAAGAGATCATTCCCTTTCGGCAAGGGACCACTAAGCCAATGGACTTTCTAGTTTTACTGTACATTCAACCCATCTGAAGATACTTGAATGCTAACGTTCACTAGTTTATGGACACCCCAGATTTTCCGGAGCGTCGCTCCTGGTACCCTGTAGAGCGTCACCTCTTGGTTTCCTTCAGAACTGACCCTTGGACCACGCCAACAACGCGTTTTATGCATCCTCCCACTTTCGAACACAGATCGCCTCCCTCGGTGTTAGATATATTGTACATGGTATGGACTGTTCACGATGATTGGAACGTTTCACCACGCTGGATCGATATCACAGTTGGAATTCTTTTAAACTGAATAAATGATGTCAGTGGGTACTGAAGCAATCAAGCTTAGGGAGGAAACATATTTTTTAGACAAAATGATTCCATGAGCTGCAGGTCAAAGTATAATTTAAAAATTTCCACAAACATAAAACCTCAAGGGCTCCATGAACCCTTACCTACACTATGCATGCTGTAAATGCACGTAGGCAATGCCTCCGTGCACGACCGACTTACGTGAGTGGAAAAGTGTACGTTATTGGCAGATTAGTGTGCGAGTTTTCCCACTTGTGATGCCAAGGATCTAATTTCCAAAAAAGAACTGCAACTGTTCCTACAACTCTGGAACTTTTATATTCACACACCAACCAACGCTGAAAGTTGGTTTAAACTTGCATTAACTCTAAAACTATTGTTAAAATGTCGTTGAGTTGAGACAAGAAACATCCTAGAGGCATAATTATCATGATGGTACTTGAACATTTGACTCTTTGTAGTTACGATGAAGGGATCCCAGCAATTAAAGTTTTCAACAGCTACGCTACTAAATTGTCCCTAGCTGCAGTACTTGAAGTGAACTGCACTGTAGGTCACAGAGTCACGAGAGGTTGAATGTTCTTTAGGTGACCAAAAAAATATCCCATATAAAAGCTCCCTTGAAATTCAAACGACTTCACTTTTTGGTAGTTCGCCAAATTATCGAATACTTATAGATCAGATCATGAAACACAAATAGAGTTGACATGTAAGTAATGGTTTAAATAAAAACACTTTGTTTAAAAGAGGACAATTACTGGAAGCTTAAAATTGTACGTAAATGCAATATTTATAGCCTCATTCGAAATTTAGTCGACTAGAATGTATGTGTGATAAAGATCTTATTAGGGAATTTGATAGAAATGGCTTATCGTTGGGAGAGAGTAGAGTGGAAGGTTTAGGAAATTACGCGCAGACACTATTGGAAATCTCAGATGTATGCGAGACAGTGAACTTGCTTACACTTAAAACTGCTGGATATTATAATTCTTCGCCTTGGTTCGTTATTTCAAATTTGGGGTTAACAAACATCTCAATTTGGTAAAACTGTACGCACAGTCATAATGGGTAAGTTGTACAGAAGTTAGCTGTCTCGACTCAGAGGATATAACCAGCACTTAATACAGTACCTTATATATGAGGAAAACTTCTCAGAGGATGAGAGATCACCTTGCCCGATTTAGTGTAAGATTTGAGATGAAACATACATTCAACAAAATGGTAGGAAGTAAACAGAATAACTTCGTGCAATTTGGTTTTTCAAAGGACAATCTTTACGTTTTGAGTTTAAAGAGAAATGCAAGTGGGAGGAATCTTTCTGGTACTCCTATCTATCATCTCTCCTCCATCTGTTTCCCCTTTTCGTTTGCCATCTAAGTCAGAAACTAGACCATTCCCGAAGAGTTTCTTCTTTGGGCATGTCAATGCGTTTTATACACGTTTTCTTACGGCATACTATGCTCATTTGGTAATCATAAGCTTCATCCCATTTTCTCAGTCCAAACCAAAAATTGTTGAAATGATCCTCCCCCACAAAAAGTTACGTCTTTTATATCCCTGACTTGATATTCAAAAGGATCCTTTAAATTATTTTAATATCATTCCTAGTATTAACAGTTTGCTTTACCACATCAGGGGTTTTACGTGGTACATACTCAAGTATCCACGCGGGGATCCGCTGAATGATAACCAACATACATGTGGTTCAAATGATTTGACATTTTGGAAGACATTGGGTCGGCGGGATTGGTCCTTTGAAAGGAAGAGCAGAAATCATCACAATTGTTTGAAGCCAATGATTGTGACAACCATATAAGGACCCTCTTGTGCGCCCCTTTACAAAGCAAAATCGTATGAATACGTCTGATATTTTCCAACATGAACATTGCGAAGAGCAACATTTATACGTTTTGCATGTACGGTATTGTCGTGTCGGTAGTGTTGCATCACTCGGGAATTTCCGCTTGACTTTACTTGTGTCTATCCAAATGGTCACGGCATTAAATTTTATTACACTTCCTTATCAAGCTTTACGTAAATATTTAAACCGCGAGTGACGGTTTATTATCATAACACTTATTAGAGGAAAATATCCTGCTTCTTTGCTTATATTACAGAAACTAACACGACTTCATGAGTGATTTTTTTGTATCAGGGAACATAATTACAGATGAAACGACAACAATAATATTGCACATAGATAACTAAAGGATATAGATTAGTCTAGCTGGATTGACACGGACATCATATCATGCAAACTAACAGACACTTAAAATCAAAATCCATCTCCACATTGATCTTGATTGCATTTACTCTGCACCAGACAAGATAACATTTAGGCCAATTACATTTTACATGACATTTACCACAAACTCCGACTGATAGTATGTACATATGCTAGACGGGTCCACACACTCTAAAAACGTCCGGATAAAATTTGAACCTCATCCGGACTATCGGAGGGGCACTGATTCAAATCCGTGTCAATTGCAGTAATCAGATTTGGATAATAATGATCCAACCCGGATCATTTTTTAACCAAATCTGATGAAATAAATTATCCGGATTTGGGGTCGCTGCCCCTCTGATCCGGACGTTTTACTGCGTGTAGCATGTTTCATTTGTTTGGAATACGACAAAGGTTTCTCCTTTTCCATAAAAAGGACCCTTCACAGGATGTTGCAATCAGCATAGGGAATTTACAAGCATTAGGGGAAGTCCGCTTGTGGAACGCATTTAATACATGAACACGTCTAGTTTCTTAATAAAACCCTCATGATGATTTCAAATGGGAAGGAGTTTGTGTACGAATTCGTATCCTTATTCAACGATGAATCCTCTCCTTCAACTGTGGACATTATATTGCATGTCTTGTCCTATCCCATGAAATGAGATTACTCTAAGCAATGCTGGTGAATGCAGGAGTTACTATTGCTTAAGTACCTTCCACTTAGCCCATCCATCAACAGAGGCGTCACTACCGGGGTGTGTGTGTGGGAGGGGGATGCCACCTCAGAAATTCCGAAAGTGCGGTCTGTCAGGAAATTTTTTACCGTCCGTCGGGAAAGAAATTGCTGCTTTCTTTTGCAATTAACTTCTTTTATCTTTTATTTGGGGCTACGAAAATGACGTGAAATTTTATGATCACAACGTTTAACTTAAGTAAATTATTATCGGGTGGAAATATTACTTTGGATACATTTAACCAGAGACCTAACCCCTCCCAGATGCGACTGTTTGAGAAGTCATTCTGTGTGGCGGGACATTTTTATATATAGTTAGAAAAGTTGTCTGATATTGAGGGCTCAATGTAAGTGATCTCTACTACACTATTAGGGAAGCTATTGTGTTTTGTAGAAATATAGGCCATCGGGAAAATTGTAATACTGTATTGCATAATTTTCTGCCATGAAAAAGACACCATGTTCGGCACTGTGAAATAAAAGCCTTTTGGAATGTGATGCAACCTGACTGCTCGTCAGGAATGAGTTGTAGGTAGGCTACTCGTGGCCAGTTGCGTCGCGTCGCGTTGCAGTCGGATTGTAGGTTAACCACAGAACACACTGTCGGGGTTGATATCAGAATATCTACTATTCATCAATCACGCACAAGGGAGAGCAAATTAACTTTCTGCACCTGTCGTCTGACTTCACAAACTCTTCTTTGTTAGCCACAAATAAAAAAAAGTAGAAAAATATAAAAAAATTGGTCGCAGTTGGGTCGATGACACTGCAGGCTGCACACTACCACGGATTTTCTGAACTGCAACGCAATTTTGACACACCTACCTTCCTACCCCGACTTCACGAATATCGTGTTCATGTATAGCTTCCCATTCAATGCACAAGGGGAAACTCGGAAAGATCATGCTGTTTTTACGTTGTACATGTAATTCCTAGAGTAACACCTTGTAAATGACAATAGTCTCTAAAAATGAAACCGAAAGTAGTACTTGCTTACATTGAAGGGATATTTTCATTGTAATTCTGTATGCAATAATCCGCGTTTCATTTTGCAAATAATAAAGGATCTCGTGCGAAACGAAAAGTACTGTCATAAACGCAGTCTATAGCTTTAGGGCGTTTCAAACATAGGTATTATACAGTTCCTCCACTGACATTGAGTAAGTACCTATTGCGCATCATGAATACGTATGTTCTAGCCGTTCAAGGTATGGAGGGCTTGTCTAAAATAGTCGCTGTCAATCCTTCACGTTACCGTGCTTATTTTATTTTACCAAGGTCATTGCAGTGGCCGTGAAAACGCAAATTTTGTTAACTTTTTTTCAACTCTCTGTTTTGCCTTCGGACCTGTCAATTTGGATACCATGAGATCTGATTCAGAGAAACATTCCTGTGAAATAATTGTGTGCGTGTAGGTTTATTTTTATCATTTATTGACGTGCAACGGACTTGTCCCGCTAAAATAGAACAAAAAATGCCATACTGAAAATACATATGATATGAAAAAACCCATCTTTCAACGTATTTTTACTTTCTATTGTACTGGACTCTGCTAAGATAATTTTATACACAAGGGAAACTTGAAGCAGGTAATCCTGCATGCTCTGGAACCGAGAGAGTGATTTCTACCATCCGACGTCTCAAATGTATAAACTGTACTTTACATTTACCGAGACCAGGGAGGTGATATTAGACCTCCCCGCGGAGACACTACATTACGAACGCCACGGAAAAATGTGTTACCCGGTCATTCACAGGGATCTGCCCCTTTACCAGAAAATGAAGGTTAATGTCTTTTAGTTAAAGAAGGGTCTAGGCTTGAATCAAGCTTTGATATGTTAGAGTGGTACTTATGCTAAGCATTCTGATGAAGTTCGCATAGAAATCTGATGTGTGTTCTCAAGATGTTAGCGGTTGAAAGTCGTTTTTCCAACACATAGTTAAATTGAAGCTAGCATATTTGACAGCATACCCTAACTTTAAAGTGGCTTATTGAGTTGGTTCACAAAATTCATGATTTTTTCACACCTGTTGAGATTTACTCACATCTTGATGGTAAATGATCAAGCTAAGAGATTCTGCGCTTCTGACTCACAACTGAAATGACAATGACAGGGTAATGAATGATTAAAATCATTTATTTCAAATTTGTGACCGCACACTTTTTACCATTACATAGTAATCATATGCAATCCCTGTCCACAAGAACTACAGTTTCTCACATTTTGGGTAACTAAAGGAAGTGAAACATGAGAAATGAGGCTAATGGGAAGCATTGTCATGCAATGATTTCCTTCAAACTCGTCACAAAAATAATCCATATCAACTCAATGAGTCCCTTTAATGCGCACTCTTTTGTTTTCTTTAAGCTTTTACCACTTTTCTCCTCCATAATCCTATGTGATCGGAATGTGAATGCATGAGAGGCATGAAAGTTTTACAAACTTTGAAATTCCTCCTGATGAGCCCCTCTCCCCATTGTCTCCAAGGTTAACAGAACGCAGACTGAAAAAACAAAGGAAACAAAGCATTGTTTATCAATGTGAAAAAGTGATAAAACACCTGCTTGCTTCAATCTCATTTTGGCTAACAAATGTAATAACTTCATTTGCTGAAATCTCGAGAACTACGTGTCCGAATTGTACAGAAGTGCCCAATTATTGAGATTTATCTCCTCTTTTACAGATGAAAAGTAACTTTTTGGCTTTAACCCTTCCTTTAAGGCCTGTGTACATTTTCAACATTTCAGGACACATGTGTCGACACATGTTGCTGACACACCTGGACACAGAAATTTTGTCCTTGTATACTCTAGACACATGTCGCGGACACATGTTGCGACACACTTGAGCAACATGTTGTCAAAAAAGAGCGGCAAAGCAGGATTTTGGAAGGAAGATGGCGGATTCAGCAAGGAGAAGATGTTTTTTTTGGGAGCAGCTGCAACACTATTGGCAATTGTTGCAGAGAGGAGAAAAAAACGGCGAAACGTATAACAAAAGAGGCTATGGATAAGGCCACTGGCGTAGCCAGAGGGGGCCATGCCCCCAATCGAATTTAAAAATTTTTTTTTTTTTTATTTTTTGTAGTGGAACAATAAAATTGATTTCAAATGATGCTAAATGTTGCACCAGATTGCATCTGAGGGTACTTAAATATTCAAAAGTTTCTCAGAGGGGAGGGGATAGTCCCCTTAGACCCCTCCCCCAGACCGGCAATCAGGCCCGGCAGTTGGCCCCTCCAAACAAGAATCCTAGCTACGCCAGTGGAGAAGGCCGTGGATCACTATGAGAGAGCAGCATTACCACTGTTTCCTGAAGGAGCTCAGGTTAAGGTCCACGTTCCCAGAGGGGGTCCAGCAGTCTCAAGCCCCTACGTACACCTATGCCTACCCCTACATCAACACGTACATTTTGTAAGTTTTTATTTTTCCCTCTCTCCCTTTTTTCCTTTTTTTTTCTCTTCGAATGTTTCCGTCACGAAGGGAGGGGGACTAGCCATCTGGGTCTGCAACTAAGTAGGGAAGGGTTCTGACAGGTGGTACGGAGGTGGGGACTTTCAATGGATTTGACGGAGAGGGTAAAGGTGGGGGAGGGCCCCGGGAGGGATAGTCGAGATTGCAACCACGAAATAACAGTTAACACTAGGGAAAATTCCATACATCCAGTCGGGCCCTTCTCATTTTTTTTTTATAGTTTTTAATTTTTTATGATTTTTTCTTTACTCTCGGACCTACCAATCAAGATCGACAAACTTCCCCGACGGGAGGCTTCCCCCGACGGAGCATGGCCCACTGGCCCCAGCTGGTGCCACCCCTGATTATTAGACGGGTGGCCTTATAGAAAATCAATTATTCAAAAGGAGATTTTAGTTGGGTGGCACTTTTTATAGCTGGGGGAAAAAGACAAATTTTGAAATTAGCTGGTGCCCACCACGCTATTACTCCAATTGGAAAACACTAACACACACTATCGCCCCAAAATGGAATATTTCCAATCCAGTATTAGGTCAATTCCCCCTGGACAATTGCTCACTCTCATAAATATGACCAAAAATCATATCTTGTAGTAATTTTATTTCAAAGGTTTCAATGAGGGATATTAACACAACTGGCTCTTTTGATCATTCTCTTTATTCAACCACAAGTTTCTATTTTGTTGGGCACTGGGATTTCCTGACACTGGCAGGTTGGCACGTAAGACACAATTGAGCCAGTCGTGTTATTAGCCCTGTGGTGTATTTAATACATTGCTAGACACTAGTAATCCACAGATTTTTGTTGCTGCACTGTGGTCTTATGGTGCTGTGATAAGTATGACTTCATTGAAGGAGTAATGACTCAATTCAGAATCATGACATGTACCTGACTCCAAAAATGTTTGAGCTGCCCAAGCCTACAGAACACTGCATAGTAAGGTTATCATGAGTCATATGAGGTCAAAACCATTATTTCTAATTACTTTCTACACTATATTAAGATTGCACTCAACCTTGGTAGGTTGTAATTTCTATTTGGCTCCAAAAAATGTAAAGGCCATTTTGAGGTCAAGCAGGGTCATTACAGGTCAACTTTGCAATTACCTTTTGATTTATGTGGAAGTTGGAGGATGTAGTCAACATAAAAAGACAGCTAGATGTTCTGGAGGTCAGTTTGAGTTCATTAGAGTTCACTTGAGGCCAAAGTTGCAAAGATTGTTGAATAAACATGAAACTAAGTAGATGTATTCAACATTTTGTGAAAAATGATTAGAAGTACTGTGGGAGTCATTCAGAGTTGCATTTCAAAGATACGTATATGTACATATGGTATTTGGTACCAGAAATTTTGGTTACAGCGACCATTTGAAGTTTCCAAATTTTCAAAGGTCACAAAGGCCCAGCAATTACCCAGTCAAATCCCCCTCCCTTAAAATAGCCCCGTGTATCACACTGTGCATTAACACTCATACTAGCTGTTGCTGAGTGAACATACCAGAGGTGTCAATTTTTCCCCTTCTCTTGCCAAGTAGCAGCTTTGAGATAACTGTCTTTGTATACTTTCGATTGAACGTCCCACAGAGAGGGACTACTCTCCCAAACTTTAATCAAATCCTCCACTTTGGCATTTGTTCATTCCATGGGGGATACCATTTTGTCAAAGTCACAGGACTACAGGTGGATCAGCTGATTCAAATAAAATTGGAAAATTGGTTCTGAATTATTTGACAACATGAGAAGTTGATCCCACAGAAGACACAGTCGTACAAACCAATAAAATACCCGTCAGCCTAAAATCTATCTAG
>WURT03091964.1:0-12689 GCA_009936505.3 Holothuria glaberrima | reverse complement strand
TCTTGACATAATTGTTGCATTGGCGGCCATTTTGCTTTTTTCCACCATATTGGTTGACCTGAATCCAAAAGAAGTACCTTGAAAAATCATTTGGGATTATTTGTCACAAAATTTGGCCAAATATTAAGAGTAACTGTGTCAAAATATTTTTAATGATTATTTCTCATATTATTTTTATACATAGTGATCGTTGTAATGGCCATTTTGTTGTTTCCGCTATCTTGGTTAACCTGAATCTCCCCAATACATTCACAAACATTAATTTTGGAATTATTGTCATAAAACATGACAAAGTTTGAAGAGTTGATGCCTCAAAAATATTTTTTAAGAATATTTTTTTTATTATTATTTAATACAAAAAATTCATAATTTTTGCCGCCATTTTGTGTTAGGTAGCCATTTCGAATGAATGAGACCCAATATTTTTACTGTTACCACTTGACTTCGTGTTTAGGGGACCCTAAAGTTTCCAAAAAGTTTTGGGTCGGAGAGTTGTGAGGGGGTGGGTACCCGTGAAGTGCCTCTGACCCATGGCCTAGTATGAGATTGCCCTTTTTCCAGGCGGCCGTCTTGGATTCTGCCCTCTAGCTTGGAAGTGGGTTACACGAGCAACATGCCATGACCAGCATCTACTTCAATGACCCCGGAAACACTTGAATTGACCCCTCATTTGTTCATCTCCGATTTTTACAGAGAGATATATGACATTTCCTTTTTTACTGGCGGCCATCTTGGATTTAGGCCGCCATCTTGGAAAATCGGAGCCGATCAAGTGGGTTCCATGATAAAATCAATAGATAGGTGGTAAAGAAACTCCATGCCAATTTTGGTACTTTTGTCCGGCCGGTAACGTTATTCCTAAAAATTGTTGCTAAGCCACCTGACTAAATTGAAGCTGCTCTTGCCGTCACAATTACCAATTCACCGTAGGCGGAGGGGCGCGAAAAGTACACAAGCTTTCATTTTCCTTTTTCTTCTCTTTCCATTTTTTTTTCTTATTGTTTGTTTGCCTATCTTTTCCTCTGTTTTTCGTTTTTCGTCTTCCTTCATTTTGTGCAACTGGCCCGTGTAGGGAAGGGCGGCTGCCCTTTCCTTCCCCCCTTTATTACGCCACTAGTCCAAACTTGTTTTTTTTTTTCAGTTTTCCTCTATATATCAAGTATACGCGAAGCCAAGTCATGTCATGACTCTAGTCTCCAAGTTCATCCAAAATCAAATCCAGTTGTTGGAACCTTACACTACCTGACTACTCTCAATCAAACTTCAGTGCATAGCCACGGGCAGGGGTGGTAAACACCCTCTTCAATCCCCCACCCTCTCTGGTCCCCAGTTTAGCTACCAAGAGAGAAATCTTAAAATAGGCTATGCCACACAACCAGCCCTCTGTCCCCATTAACGTTTTCAGAGGTGGAATGGCAACACCATGCTTAGTTCTATGTTGTCACATTGTTCAACTGTTATCTCTGGACCTCAAAGACAAGGGCCTCATGTCCTTCTGTTGTCAGTTTCCATGTTTCTTGATGACTGGGCAGCATTCCGGAACAAGCAATTTTTCCTCAAGAATTTTATCACTATGAATTTCTGCAGACTCAGAGATTTAGACCAATGAACATCTATGGAGGATGTCAAAACTTGGGATGGACAACCAAATGTTAACAGTCACCATGGTGATCAAGCCTGTAGGCTACCGTATTAATAGTATATCTATATTCAATTCAATTCAATTCAAATTTATTTTGCAAATGATTTAATAAACAGTACATAAACAACATTAATATAGATAACAAAGTAGCAATAAATCATTGGAAGGACAATAGAAAAACAGAAACCTGTTAACTAGACTAGTGATCTTAATGACAAAAAAGTAACATATAGGAAGGAATACATGTTTAGGAACACAATAGCTAAGCATATCTGAAGGAAAGAAAGGTATGTTAATTCAGTTCATGTTTAGGAACACAATAGTTAAGCATGTCTGAAGGAAAGAGAGGTATGTTAATTCAGTTTCACTGCACAAGAAACAAGTTACTTATTACGTTTATAATGTTTTAATCTGTTTTGGAAAATGTTTAAGGATTTAGATGATTTTACGTCGGGAGGTATGTCTTGCCATAAACGGTAGCAGTAATTATTCAGTTACAATCTACCATGTGGTGTATTATGGTGAGACACTGTAAAAAGATCTTTGTTGCGGGTGCTTACAGATGTTGGCCTGTTGTGAATTGAGTTACGTTGAGGAAAGCTGGCAGAGAAAATTGAATTAGGTAGCAAGACCTATTATTGCAGTATCTTTAGATTTTTTGACGCATACAGTAAAATGGATGTCACTAAACAAATAATTTATACTTGATATACAGCTGCTTGGAGGGGTGGTGTCTTGGTTTACCAGTTAATAACTGGAGCAACTTATTTTGAAGAACTTGGAAGGGCTTAAGAATTGATGCTTTTGCGATACCATAAATTTCAAGAGCGTAATGAAGTTTGAAAAAAGGGCATAGTATACATGTAAAGCAGTTTTCGTGGGGAGCAAATCCTTTAGTTGATAAGAAATACCAGTTTACTTAACAAGTGAATTACAAAGATCTTTTGTGTGTTCTTCCCAAGAGAGGTTATCGTCAATAATTTAACCTAGATACTTGCTGCTAGAAAACTTATTACTGGTACTATCCTTAAAAACAAAACTGTTACAACTTGAGTGGGCTTTACTACTATTTAGAATGAAATATGGAGTAAGTGGTTTTACCCAAATGCAAGGTGAGTTTATTAGAGTCAATATGAAGTTTACTTAATGTATGAACACCTTTCTTGGATTAAACCAGTACAATTTCTATCAGATAGGAAAATATTTGTATCATCGGCAAAGAGACGGGTAGAAGTATCAGCATTTAATGTAAATGAGAAATAGTAAAGGTCCAAGAACAGAACCTTGAGGAACTCCATTGGAGACTTCTGAATAACTAGAGAAGGTATTATTGACATAAACACACAGTTTACGGTTTTTAGTAGGATGAAATAATGCTATGGGCTCTTCCACGGATACCATAATGAAGTATTTGTCTAACAAAATAGAATATGACACAATGTGCAGACCATGATATATCAATCAGTGTGAAGATTAAACACTACATACGCATGCAGTATATGCGTACATAATCGTAGTTGGTTACTGTATTCTGGTAAACACAAAGTACTCCTGATTGCACCAAAAACAGGGAACCAAGAGACACTTTTTGGCTGAAGGTGGCACCTGGTTCAGCTAACCTTAATTTCACCCTAATTGGATTGGAGCGAGTAATGGATCGGATGTTGGGGATAGAATGGCAGATCCATCGGGGGAACGATTGTCCCCAAAGTTTTGTCAGCATACGCTAGGTAATATTGTGCATATTTTCCCCGTCTGTAGATCTAACAAGGAAGTTAAAGAATACGTTCAATTAATGCGTTTATATCATAGGCGTAGGAAGCTGTTCGAAACTGGGGGCTGAACCTTGTTCCTGGGGGAAAAGTGTACTGGGAGCCCCTTTGGTAAATGTTTGGATATTTTAGGGTCCTTAAATGCGATTTGGTGCATTATTTTGGACAAATTACAAGGTAAAGTACTGCAAAGTTTTTAACATTTCTTACTTAAATTACTGCAAATTTTTGGCATTTTGTCCAAAGTAAAGGGGAAATCCCCTTCCCCTTGGAAAATTTTTGGATATTTTAGGGTCCTTAGATGTGATTTGGTGCATCAGTTTTGAAAAAATTTAAGGTAAATTACTACAAATGTTTGACGTTTCTTACTTAAATTACTGCAAATTTTTGACATTTTTTCAAACTATCCTCCCCTTTGGAAAATTTTCGTAGATTTGAGGGTTCTTAGATGCGATTTGGTGCATCATTTTGGAAAAATTTTAAGGTTAATTACTGCAAATTTTTGACATTTCTTACAGCAAAAACAAATAAGGGGTTTTCGTCCTTGGAATTGGGGGGGCTAAAGCATACTGAAGCCCCCCACAAATTTCGCTGGGGGCTGGGGCTCACCGCTTCATACGCCATTGGTTTATATTGCTTCAAAACTGCTCAAAATAAGTCGGCTTTAAAGCTTCTGCAATGAGAATCCGACAAGCGTTTCCCACCCTGGTAGAAGGGCGCCCTAAACAGCGGCTCGGCCAAGGCATAAGGAGGCCATTCTTCCCGAAATCTTTCCTTGCCCTTCACACGCCCCAACTAAATATACCTATACAAAACAATCATCCCAGGTAACATTCCCATATGGGTCCCAAATGGGTGAACCCATATGGGGCTCATTAAATTTTGCACCTAAGATTCATAAGGGGCCCATATGGGGCAGCTCACATGCATGTTGGATATCCTGCACTTTACCCATATTTTACCCACATATCAGTTGTCCACATGGGCCCCAGAACTATCCCATATGGGTCGTATAGGCTGGTCCGTATGGGTACCTAATGAATCTTGGGTGTAAAATCACATGGGCCCTATATGCTGGACCATAAAGTACCTCTAGGGATCCCATATGGGAATGTACCCTGGGACAGAGCTAGGCTTCCCGTGGTATGCGAAGCAGCTTTCGATAAGCCGCCCCAGTCAGCCGAATATCTGGCGGTCCGCCGGTGGCCATAAGCGGCCGACAGCGGGCTGGACAAAAACTTGTCTGGTGGGTTAAAGTTTTTAACCAATCAACGTCGTCGCCATCGGCGGACCGCCGGTGAACCACCGGACACTTTTCTCTAGCGGACGGCCGAAGTACCGACATGTAGCGGCCCCTCGTCGGGCCGACCAAATTTTGCTATCAGGGACTACACTGAACGAGTTGAAATACAGCAAACATTCCAATGAAAGTGGTGATCCATAATGTAACATATATGAACACAGTTAACGGTATTTGACATTGATAAGTCCAGTCCGGTGAGATACTTGAAGACGTTAAGCGCAACTTTGTTTTCAACGTAGAAGAGACCATCCTGAGAATAATTTTGTTGTGCATGTTGAAAAAATTATTATTCACAAATCCACCTTTCAAACATCGATGGGCGATTCAGCTTGATTTGATTTGATTTATTTTTATCTTCAATTCATTTATAATACAAGAACAATTATGCCAAATGACGATAAATAAGTAAAATGCCAAAGTAACAGAGAACACACTACAACAACATTTGAATATTTTGCAACTTATAACTATTAAACAAAAGAAGATAAAAGACCAGAAAAAGTAATCTTTTCAAGTCTAGCCCTTGCCCTGAAGTAAGCAAACGAACATAGATAACAACATGAAAAAAAAAAAAAACGAAAAACGGGTACAAAAGAAGGTTAAGTAAACAAACATGCCTATAACAATACTGAGATGAAGTACGGCAGTATATCAATCAAGTACTTTTTCAGATTTCTTTTAAATGATGCTAATGACAATGAGTTGCATATATTTAAAGGGAGGAGATTCCATGATTTAACACCTGCACAACGAACAGGGATTGTTTAACACGCCTTATAGGCATATGGGGGTGTAACTGATTCCTTACCCGAGTATAAAAGGAATGAAAGTCAGAATTTAAGATGACTTAAGTTTCAAAAACATTTGGAAGGAGACCGTGGTGATAGCGATACATAAAAATACCTAACCGGTAAGTGTAGAGGTCGAAAATTGAGAGAATATGTAACTCCTTAAAACTTGCTACTGTGTGAGCCCGATATACGTCACGTTACATATACTCCTAACTGCTCGCTTAAGGAGCTTGTGCAGGTTGCTGAGTGTATTAATATGAGTATTTCCCAAGTAACAAGGTGATATGTTAGATGAAAATGAATGAGGGTATTGTAAAGCATGAGAAGTGTATTTCTGGGTAAAAAGTATTTTAATCGATTAAGGACTCCGCACGCTCTTGCTACTTTGTTACTTTCAAAGGAAATATGACTTTTCCAATCTAATTTGTAATCAATGTGAATTCCTAAAAAAATAGCCTTGGGTGAAAGGGAAATAAGCTTATCATTTAGATGAATACTGTAAATAGTTGGCTCAGAAATTCTATTATCAAATAGCAACAACTTAGTTTTTGCTATGTTTAAAGCATAAGCGTACGGGTCTCTTCCAATGGGGAGGAGGTGGCAGAAATTTTTTGTCCCGAATTCAAGGGCTTGGATCAATCTCCAAAGACGGGGGACTTCTCACCATTTGCGAATCGCCGTCATGAGGGAGGGGTCTAAGGGGAGGGGGTACTTTGGAAAATTTTTGCTCACGTAAGGTGGGCTAGATGCAAAATGGTGCTACATTTAGTGCTTAATTTGAGTTGGATATATTTCCAAGAATTTCTTCTTTTTTAGGAATTCTTTTCATCTTGCTTGCTTAAGTGAATTTGTACTCAGTTCTTGGGGTAAATCAGAACCACACTGCGTGAAGTAAGTGAACAGTAAATTATTAGACTACATATACCATTAGCGTGTTTACTCATATCTTGTGAAATTTGGTTATGGAAGTGATTGGGACTGTGCATGTCAGAGTCTTTTCGAAAGTCTGATAGAGGTGATACTGGTAGCAATCTTCAGTCTCATATAGCAGTATACACCACTCTGGTACACCTTGTCTTTGCAGTTGGCCAACACATTCCTACGGTTGCATGGAAGTCGACTCTCAACAAAAATTTCCAATATTTTCTTTAGCTTTATTAGCATTAGTAAGTTATAGTAGTTTTAGCACATTGTGCGAGTGGAATTTTGTGACACAAAACCGACGGCAAACTACGAGGGCATCATGGCCATTTTTGACTTCGGCGTTAGCAATTTTTGAAGGGCTTAACGATGCTGTCGCTTATTTCGAGCAATAGGTATTGACCGCAAACATGGAAGTGGGGGATGGGGTGTCCCCCTTCCCTCTGAAAAAAAGAAATTGGAAGGTATCTACATGACAAATGGTGCCATATGTTGGCGCAATTTAACTTTTAAATGTGGTGTCAATTCGGAATCTATGTTAAATTCTTTACACCTTTTACGTAAAGAGTTGGGATCTGTCATCGCCATGTTTCAATCCAAAATCAAACTGAGCCGTAAAACCTCATCTCACTAACTAACTTACAATCCAGAATCAGTGATCGTATTGCCTGATGTTCGGTAAGTATCGTCAAAACGTACGATCACGGAAAATCCCATAAAAATTCATTGTTTTTGGTGGTTTTCATCCTAATAAATACCACATTATTTTTTCATATGCGCTTATATACTCCGCTGCTCAAAAACGGTTGTAAATTCTGTCAAAATGTGCTTGAAAATATTGATGGCGAGATCATTTAACTCCAAACTGTACAGCCGGGTTGCACAAAAAGTCACAATCCATTCCCTTTCGCTACTCGCACTACAATCAAATCGCTCTATTTTTGTACCTGAGCTTTATCGTTATTATCATACGAGTACTGTAATTGTTGAATTATTGTAAATTGATATTCTATATTTTAGCCCCTAACTGACCACAGTTTTAGTTTTTCTCATTTTTGAGATGTCTCCTTTCCAAAAAATTGAGGGGACGCGTCCCCCCCCCATGATCCACGCTCATGCCCGAATTTCGTTGCAGTTCAGGTACATAAAATAGAACACCAAACAACTACATGCGTGAAGCGCGAGAAAATTTTTGCACATTT
This sequence comes from Holothuria glaberrima, assembly GCA_009936505.3. Taxonomy (NCBI): domain Eukaryota; kingdom Metazoa; phylum Echinodermata; class Holothuroidea; order Aspidochirotida; family Holothuriidae; genus Holothuria; species Holothuria glaberrima. Next base: position 5,058 of record WURT03091964.1, on the reverse strand, counting down.
TTCGGAAATTCGATAAAAATTCGGGAACTCAGTAGAAAATTCGGGCAATCTTTTCGCTTTTACTTCAACTCTGCCAGAATTTCACCTATTCTGTGCCCGGATTTTTGTCTTTTTTTTTTTGCCCGAATTTTCGACCTCAGATTTTTTTGGGGGGCACTCTGCCCCCGCCCCGTACGCCTATGATTTAAAGTCAGCCTATTAGCTGTTAACCTATTGAAAATATGAGAAAATTAATGATTAAGAACCTGAAGTACATCATCAACAGAAGGAGTGTGCAAAGGAAAAGTAGTATCAGTTGCAAATAATATAAAGTCTAACACATGTGAGGACATATTAATTTCATTTACATATAAAAGAAATAGTAAAGGTCCTTATATTGAACATTGTGGTACACCCATATTACAATGAAGGGTAGGAGAGTTATGACCGTTAAAGAAAACAAAATGTGAGCGATTTCTAAGGTAACTTTTGAAACCACGTTAGAGCAACCCCGCTGTTATTCCATACAAGGAAAGTTTACTAAGCAAAATGGTGTGGTCAATCGTATCAAAAGCTTTTTATATGTCGAGAAATAAGGCAGTAGTTGTGCTGTCAGTATCGAGACCTTGGATAATTTTGTCAGTGAGATTAAGGGCAGCCATGTACGAAGCATGATTAGTCCGAAAACCGTATTAATTTTCATAAAGTATGTCATGTTTGGAAATAAAGTTATACAGTCTATTATAAACTAGCCGTTCAACAATCTTAGAGACAGAAGGTAATATAGAAACAGGTCTATAATTTGAAAAGGTTTGGGCATCACCTGATTTAAAAAGAGGGATAATCTTAGCAATTTTAAGTTCGGAGGGAAAGATGCCAGAAGCAAAAGAAAGGTTGATGATATGAATCAAAGGTGTAACAATAACATAGCAAATCTGCTGTAGCAAATCACAGTTAATTTCATCAAAGCCACAGTTCTTTCCACTTTTCATCTTCATAACGATAGCTGACAATTCTTCACCACAAGTAGGAAACAATGAATGATGCTTGGGCATTGTTGGGGATAAAACTCAATGGACTGACGTTTAATGACGGAAGATCGCTGGCTAATGAATGGGCAACAGAAGAAAAATAATTGTTAAAATTATTTGCAATATGAAAGCGATCATTACTAAGACCATCCTCACACATAAACAAGTTATTAGAGTACATACTTAACCATTTTTTTTAAGAATGTCATTTAGAATTTTCCATAGTTAGGTACTATTGTCCTTATTAGATTCAATGATGTCATGATAATACATTTTCTTCGCCATTCGAATGGTGTCAGTAAGCACATTTCGAAACAAAGAATATACACGATATGAACACGAGGACCGACTGTAACTTTCCAGTCAATCGTGAGGCTACAATTGCAAAACATGTTGTCAATAGTACCATTTTGCGGTGCACTGAGCTCTCATCTATTTGTTAAAATATGTGAAGGACTTCCTTGTTGGGAGAAAATCACGCTTATCATTTCAACATTTATTTTCAACAGTTATCAAACTGTATTGCTCATCGGTTATTTTTAGTCAGATTTAAGGTTCAAAAACGGCAACAGTTGAGATTTTCGTTACCTTTTTCCAACGCGGTGTATCCAATAATTTAATTGTTCATTCGCATTTGCTAATGTCCGTTTATTTTAAATACCGGTAGGTGCCCTAAAATTTACAAGGAGAAGTTGGCCAGATCATCTCCTGAATCCTGGCCGAGGCGGAGCCAAGCACTACACCTGGCAGCCTGGCGGATGATAAAGTGGTGCCTCCAGAAAGGAGTATAATTTTCATATTAAATACTAAACACCGTTTCGTGCCGGGCCGAGGGTGGTAGTTGGCACCAGCCACCCTTTCTTATTTATTGCTAAAGGAAATGCAGGAATTATATTTATCATAAGTCTAATTATAATCTTAGTCTAATTATAACTTTAAAGCACCAAAAAACCTAATGAACCACATTCAAGGGCTTCGTTTTCCAAATTTCCCCTACTAACCCGGTTCTGCAGCCGTATAGGTGCACCTTCGATGCTCTAATGTGAATTTCAGTTTCCCCTATTGGAATATACCTGGAAGTTGGTTGTCCCAACATCAGTTTCTCTTGGGAACGGTGAGTGGATTTATTTTTAAAGCCCAACGCAAACCTAGCCATGATCCGTCTTATCCATCCCTACCCCGATCATTAAAACATTATTGCGATTAATGCTAACAAAAAATGGTAAAATTGTGATTTCTATTTTTGTGACCTGCTTCGTGTGCATCCAGTGACATTTGGAGTGAGTTAAATGCTTCATTCTAATCGTCACAATTTTTTGAATACCCTAGACCCCACTGGAAGGTTGGACCCCACCACGGGCCCTATGGTGGGCTCCTTGACACAGTCGCCTAGAGGGGAGAACTTTGCGTCCCTATACGACGCCTCCAGTGACGACGAGTTCTTCATTTTGGTATGCTCATCCGGCCTAACGTAAGTTGTTCCCTCAGTGCCCCCACTTCGAAAATTGTGGCCAAGCTTCTATGAAGGAGGCAATGGTCTGATTATGTGACACGTAAGAGTAAGGCATCTAATACCTTCGGCGTAAGCCGGGCGGCCGGGGGTAATTAGCTATTCTAAATCAATCCTAATATTAATGTTTTTGTCGTTCGTACTTGTCAAGCTGCAATTGAAGATGCTTAATGTCAGAATTGTTGTCATGAGCTATGCGATTTGTGAATTGACCTGTGGGTATGCTGGCGTTGACTTGCGACTTGACTCGGACTTGTTTAAAATGACTTGCGACTTGACTCGGACTTGTTTAAAATGACTTGTGACTAGACTTGGACTTGGTTCCCAACGCAAGTCATTAGCTCACACTGTTAAAAATGTTGGGCAAAAATTACCCAACTTTATAACCAACGTTGGGCGTATATTCAACAACCTCACAAGTTGGGAAAGAAATGACCAACTGAATTGGTCAAAGTTAGTAAACCAACAGTTGGGTAAACAAACTCCCAACTATTTGTCAAACCATGTGGGTCAAATTTACCCAACTATTTAGTTAACTTTCTAAGAATGGTTGGTTAAATAGGCAATGCTTTGCCAGGAGCGTTGGATACACTTTCTACCCATCAGTTGTTAAAATTATATCAATTTATTGGAAAAGACGTAAGCTATTTTGGGGGGGCAGCTCATCTTTCGATGTTTATTGTGTACTATAGTGACCCTAGCTATTCCTTTCTAGCTTTCTGTTATAGGTATAACGAATCACTCGTAACTGAGGCCATGAAAAATCTAAGCAAAGAATGGTTTACAATGTATTTTACACTATTTAAACTTCTTTTATGTAAATTAAAATTTGACACATGCCGTTAGAAAATACGTTTCAATGTGCACCTTTACTGACAGGTACTTTTCAGGCTATTGACAACCCACCATAAATTCAGAAGTCTTTGTCTAGTCCTTGTGGTTTGTCCTCTTGATTCGTAATATGCAAAACATTAGGGTTCAAATGGTGCCCCGATATTTTACTTCCATCAATATATAATCAATAACACATGCCATATCCAATAGTCTAGAAGTTCCTGCTGTGTCGCGTAACCTTTAGGTAATATTGCATTACGAAATGCTATAAAAATTTTAGAAGTCGGATATATCAATGCCTTTTCGGACGTGAAAGAGAATAATACCAAGGATTCTGGACTCTCATATGATAGACGTTTCCCGCTCAGTAACGTCTGCCGAATCTCACACAAACGTGTGCTAGTTTGTAGCACTATTTTAAAATTTGCATGGAAAAAGAGCCCGATTCAGTAACCAAACTAAATATGAGAATGTTTAATTTTTACAAATGTCAACGATTTCAAAAGGAATTTTCAGTGCAATGAACCCATGTATTATTATCCGAAGAAAAATGAAGCAAAATCGAATCAACGCATGCTTTAGCTCCGCCGCCGACGATTTTCCCAATATGTAGGTAAGGCGAAAAAGTGCCCAACCGTTAAATGACAGCTTGTCGGTTGTTTGACCAATAATTGGAAAATGCAATAAACATGTATCAATAAGAATTTTTTTTACCATTACATGAGCAAAGTTTGACCAACATTGTATCAGTGAGTTTTACCCAACCAAAAAATTGCCCAGTGTTTTAACAGTGTAGGCGCGCTTCTTATGGACTGTCCATACATGTGCCTAGCTGTTCTGTACAGCGCGCGCCTACCGCGTCCTTGGGCACAAAAACAGAACTGAAGTTATGTGTAGGGAAGCTAAAACGCGCGTGCGTATGCACACCTGCATATTGGCCAATGATATGTCGCGAAGCCCCCAGCCCGGTCCTCGCTTTGTGCTCTGTATGTTGCGCGGATATTGTGATGTAAGCCTTTTCATGAAGTTGCTAAGATAACTTTATCTGAGCGTTGTATTAATTCCACATCTAGATACGCGTCCTTATATACCGCAGTGTTCGTGCCTCCAATTGCGTCAAAACAGTCAGGTGACCTGTTGCGGCATTTTTCGAAATTGGATTTTGGTACGTTTCTCTTCAAATTTCATTTATGCCGAATTGCAGAGGTTTAAACTGTGTGTGAAATGATATTTATACATTACTGTGTCCAATCTTGCAATACACGAAAGTTATTTTGACCGCGTCATGCGCACTTTAATGTGACGCTAAGCTAACACCTTAGCAACAGAATTCACTACGAAACCTTACGCGACGAATACCAATGAAGGCTTTAGTCGTCTAACGTAGATAAAATACACTGGAAAAGATAATATAGGCACTTATCTTTGTGTCTCCTTGAACTACAAATCCTAGACTAAATACATATAAAACTCCAAACGTACAGAATTTCACACTGAATGAGGAGACTGGACAGCACAGCTGATTGTATGAACAAAAAATGCGCAGCACATATTTGAACGCAAACGCAACTTCTACTCGTCGTCGTCTGATACGTTATTCCGCCGTTTGTCGGCACTGCGCATTACAACTCACGATAGCTCTCCACATCTTTCTGTCACTTGTAAGTAATGCCAAAGCGTCCGATCCAAGATGAAGATCCGGTC
>WURT03091953.1:0-12690 GCA_009936505.3 Holothuria glaberrima | reverse complement strand
GCCTTTTTTCCAGTGGGAGTTTAGGTTGGATGATTTTTTCCATCTAAGCATTACTTTCCCTTTGAACTGTGGGGGGAGGCAGACAGTGAAGGTTTATTCACAGGGGACTGCTCTCTAGACCAAAGATTCCCTCAGACAAAAATCTACTTTGTGCTAGAAATAGGGTAAGAATTTGTGCTAGATTCACAATAAGGTTTAGGATTATCCTCAGGTAGGATTAGGGTTTGGGTGAGGATTAGGATTAAGTCAGAGTGAACCTTTAAACTAGTAAACTCTACCCTATTCATAAGCTCTTGTAAACTTTTCCAATTTTCCAACTTAGTGGGTCTGTAGCAAAGCAATTAGCCTTGATGAAGACTTGTATAACAAATGCACTTTGCTGGGTTTGGAAGGGGAGGGGGGGGGGTTGGGGTTGGCAGGTGACTGGAGGATTATACCCAGCTTCTGAATGTACACTGAAGGGCAATGCTTAAGTTGGTTGGAAGGGTACCTTTGTAGCACCATATTGAGGTGATCTGTAATGGAAATACAGCTTGGAGGTAAAATGGGCAGAGCATTACTACAGAATATCCATTCTAGCTGCTGGCATCTCTGACCATCAATTACCTTGCAACATGATCATTCCAAAATTCTTGTTGCTATAGGTGATTAGGCTACCCCTGTAGCCAGCACCCTAGCCTCAAAATAAGCAAAGACTGGTGAGTCAACCACAATAACTTAAAACCTCATTGATAAAGTTCCAATTCACATAAAAATGTAAAAGAAAAAAAATTGCATGTGCATAGCTAGTACTTGAACTTTTATTAAATAGTTGTTACAAGATATCAAATAAAAAAAATGCACCAGTTACATCATGGAAAAGCAAATTCAAGCTGGTCATTACGAATTAAACACTTGCTGAATTTCATCAAAAGAATTTGCAACCAGTAAGACAGTAATGCTAGATCCAGTCATACCTCACATACCTCGGCTGTTGTCTCCTGTAAACTTGATAACTCTACTGATGTAGTTGCAGAGTTTCCAATGCATACACAATGAAAATACTTTCTGCAATACCGTGAAAGTACATGATGGGAGGGGGAAAATTGTCCATGAATGTCCCTCAAATATGAGGGACTCCATTCCTCTAAATTCTCTATAAATCCTCTACATACCAGTGCCACATCAAAAATGCTGTTCCTGGAGAAAGGTATCTTTGTAACCAGCAACTTGACCTCAATAACAAAGAGCAGCAACTTTATCAGAATAAAATAAAACAAAACCTGGTCAATAAGCCAGGTTCAACTTAAGTTCACTCAGATAACAATAGAAAAGTACAAAATAATTTGTTAAAATTTTGCATTTATGATTGTTTCATGATACCAAATACATACTAGTCATGTATCATTTTTTTGCATGAAAAGCAAAAATATGCTTGACACTACGAATTGAAATCTGGGTGAATTCCAATAACAGAATTTATGACAACAGAAGACAAAAACTGCTACAATCTACAAACACAGGAAACTGATCCTTTCAACACCTTGACACTCATCTACAAATGTAGTTTTGGCCATGGGCATACGGGGTGACTTTCAGTCTGGAAGGGTGGGGGGAAGAAAAGTAGTTTTTCCCAAAGCAGAGATGTAAGCAAAGTAGAGGTTCATTTCCTGAAACTGTGTTATCCAGGACTTTTGGCCTGGGGGCAGGGTCTAAGGGGGAGGGCTCCCCTTTGAAGAAACTTTTCACATCAGGAGGAAGCCTAGGTGCAAAATGGTGCTATCTTTTTCTGTTTTTGAAGTATGTTCATGCAGCAGAAATTTACATTTTTTTTGAAAAAGATTAACAAACCCAAAACTTTACCAGACCTTGGCCATTCCACCCACTGTGACCAAGTGCTGCAAAAACATTTTGTCTAGCAAATTGGCAAGACTTCCAATTTCCTGAAATCAGGAAATTTCCTGAACTATTACATCCTTGCCAAAGTGTTTATAGTCCAAATGTTTGCCTTAGAGATATCACACATTTTCCCCCAAACTAGCATGCATGCTGAGCAAATTAAGGCTAGGGGTGCAACTCCACACACCCAGCAATCTCTCCCTCCCCCACCCCCAACCCTTAGGTGTAATATTTCAGTCTACCATGTATGCACAATAAAAACTGCATTCCAGCAACATCCTTAAAAGGCAAGTACATTCACACAGATAAACTTACACAATTTGGATTATTAGCCTATGTAGTTTGGATTCTATTAATCCCCCACACCCTAAGCTAAAACCAAGCTAAAGACTGCCACAAGCACAATTATTAATTTAAATGAAACCTTGTTAGTAAGTCATTTTTAACATAAGAACGCAAACTTAACAAACCTGATATTGTGGATGCTAGGCTAGTATTTTCACTTTCATTTAATAATTGTTCTTAGAAAACAAATGCTAGCACTTGTTTCACTTTTGTCCATTGAAAGAAAAGTACTGTCCATGACAAATTTTAAGTTTTTTAACTCCTGTTGAATTCCACTAAATAAATGCAAATTAATACCATGTATTGGTATAAATTTGATGTAGTTTCAGCTTTCTAATTTCTGAACACATTGTAAAGTCTCATGTTTTTTCCATAACTTGACAGTCTACTGATGTAAACTCACAGTTTCTGATGGAGACCCAACTGAAAAAAATTCTAAGAGTATCCCTATAAAGCATATGCAGTCATGAGGATTACCCTTAAGTCCTACAGCCCATTAGTCCTGCAGTTCATACTTGCAAATATACTCAAAAACAGAACCCAGTTCAAAGCAAGGTCAATGAGCTTAGAACCAATGGGTTCTTTTACTGCAGTCTGAAAGGGCTATAATCCAAATGGACTGTAGCCCCAGTGGGGTGAAGTTCCAACAGGCTGTAGCCCCAGTGAGTTGAAGTCCCAATAGGATGTAGCCCCAATGGTTTAAGTCTCAATGGGCTTAGCCCTAATGGGATGAAGTCCCAATGGGCTGTAGGCCCCATTGGGTTAAGTCCCTAAATTTCCAATTTGTTTGTCTATAACCTGTTATTTGGAATGTTTGAGACTAAAAAGCCAGTTCAGAGTTACTGTTGGGTTCTAAAAGTCAAGAGTTGTTACCAGTATCCTGGCTTTCCTGGCGTAAATGCTACTATAGCAATGTACAGCTCACAATGTACAAACCTACCCACAGAGCCTGACTTATGATTGTATTCTATACCCGTATGACCTATCACCTGAAGAGACTGCATGTGTGCAGTAACAACTTTGAACTGGCTTCTTGAGTGTTCAATTTTTGCATTAATTCCATGTTTTTGAGGATGCTCAAATCAACATTAATATCTGCCCATAGGCAGGACTTTTGGCATCATCTACTCCATTCAAGAAACTACAGCATTAGGTAAAGACAATTCATTGATCTTGTTCATTCTTACACACACTTTGTTAAGAACAAAATCAGCTTTAGATTTAACTATAAATGCACGACAATGGCTAAGCAAACTACTGCAAAGCCTGTTCATGATGAAGTGAGAAATTGAATCACCAGACAGGATTTTCCTGGCAGATAGCTCATGCTTGAATTAAATCCGGGTGTGGAGCCAAGTACAAAATGCAATCAAAGACCTTACCAGAAAACACCTGGTGTACCAATTATGAGGTTTGATGATTTCTTTACATAAAATCAGTTCACCATTGGATTATGTGTATAAATTTATGACACATTTTTTTGCATTTTAACCAATTGAAAGCCTTTTTAATACATGATGCATCCTAGATGTTTGTCCATCATTCAGGGATCTGTCTCTTTTGGGAACTTATGAGTCAACTGGCCTACACATGGTGTGCCCTGTCAATGAGTTTAGGGCAGTGTTCTGTGTGATGTGGTCCACATAGTAGGGATATAACAAATTCTCACAAACCTGATTGGATGGATCGATTGTTGATTGCTGCTTGAGATGTCTCTCAAAACTGGAGCGTACATCTTGGTGCATGCAACATCTGTAGGCTCAGAAAGTTTAGTAAGGTTCAAACAGTGTTTTTCAGACTTGTGTGTCTGACTCATGCAACAGAAGCAGTAAACATGGTACCATGCAAGTTGGCCTTCATAAAGCTATGTGCAATGCAATAATGTACTTGATAAATTAGTTCTTGTATTGTTTGGGTCACTGAGAAAAGGGCTTGTAAAAACCAGAATGATTGTATCAAGCACATTGATTTCTTCAAAGGTGGCATATATAGCAACCACACATATCCCTTAAATCATGTGTTTTACGCCATTTTGCTTTAAGTCCCAGTCAATTACAAAACTCTTTGTTTCTCACTCAATGTTTCTATGACAACACTGGACTGCATAATTCATGGTCAATACACATTTTCCTGTTATACCACCTTTGAGTATACTTTTCAGAAAACTTGTCAGGAATGTTAACTGTCAAGTTGCACCAGTAAAACCGTCCACGCTACATAAATACGAAGTATTTCTCTCATACTCTGCAAGTTTATGATGCTTCTTTGGCGGCTGACAATGGCATCTAAAGTTTGTTCTGTTATACGAGAGAGATTCTCAGAGGCCTAGTATATTTACAATTCATCAAAGTGGCTTTGTTACCAGTACCGCAGATGGTAGCAGACCTGTGGAAACAAAAAAAAAATGCACAAAAGAAAACAATTATGCAGATATTTAGTGAGAGTCCATGCATTGCCGTAGGTACAAATTAAAGTGTAGCATGGATGAATGGAATATGGGGCACCTTATCTTACAGGCTGTAAGTTTTCAGTACATGAATAAGAAAAATCCCCAGACAATTGATATTCTGATTTGATCAAGTGAAAACTTGAATTTGATGTGAATTCTGTTCAGTGAAGTTAACAATTGTATCTTGTCAACTCAATCTGCGCCACTGACAAGTCTGTAAAACTTGTCCACGTCAAACAGTGAGTATTGAGTATGATGTACTCACTGCTAAGCCTATGCTTGCACACAATGCTATGAATACATGCAATTCAATATCATTTGAGCATGATGACTGAACTAGAGCAGCAACACTGCTGTGGCTCACACAAATGTGTCATGTGATCAAAACTGGCAATCATTTATACATTGGCAACTCACATTTTTCCTCTTACTGTAGTCTGAGTTATCCACTTACACCTTGCATTACCATCAAAATGAACTAAAACTCAAAATGAATTTACTGTTTAGGAAAAGGACTGTGCATGCAGAAACAGATTTTCAGGGCTGGACCTTCTCTGAATATAAATCTTACGGTATTATGACACAGATTCCTGAAAAACTAAACATAATGAAACACATAGTGCCATTGAACAATGCAACTATTTAATTTTGGACACATTGGCAACTGCTATTTTGTTCAAGCAACCACTTCATTTGTTCTGCTATATGATGGAGAGTGATGTTTTGCACTTTTGGTCTCTGTAAAAAATTTACACAGTATTCTTTTATTAGAACTGAGCATTGAGCCATTGATACAACATTCATTAGACCATGTTTGTCCCCTACATGTCACTCTCTTTGTTTGTTTTATACTTTTTAATTTTAACAGTCAAGTTTTGATGTAAAAAATTTGAAGGTATTTTCTTTAGTTTTTACATATATCACAAAAGGGCCTTTATGGGAAAGAGGGAGAGAAAGAGCAAACTACTTTAATTGTACAGGATGAATAGGTAGTTTATGAAGTTGTTCTTAATATGCATGCATGACAGCCATAACAGTGAGGAAAAAATGCTTGATAAGTAGTCAAGCAGGATAACAAGCCAAAAATCTTGACACTTTATGGTTGCTTATTAAATTTCAGGAACAGAATATGCTGCAACTTTTGCAAAGCCTCATTTTCCAGAAATATGAGTCATGAAAAACTATGTTTTTTATTGAAACAGAATGAACTCCTTACTTTTACTCTGTTTCTATGAATTTAAAGTTCATGCTCTTCTTTCACAAAAGTAGTTTCCTACACATCTGGCCAAAATAATGACTAGCATTCAAACAAGCACTGCATACATCTACTGTTAGGCCTAGGGGCAATTCCCTAGTCTATGGAACGGAGGGAGATTCCCTACAAGCTTGCTTGTTATCCACTCCTATTGAATTCACTTCTTATCAACAGAGACAGTATTTTTTCAAGGAATAAGCCAAGTGGAAAACAAAGTGGCTGCTACATTAAATGAACCATGATAATTAACTCTACTCAAAATCTTGGTGAGAGAAATGTGATCCACTATGTCAACAAGCAGTGACCACTTTCCTATTAATAGAGTAGGGTTGTGTGATGTGTGCAAAGCTGACTTTATACTGTAAACTACAAAGAAAATATCAAGAAAATGGCTTACAAATCAATTTTCATACATGATATTCAAAAAGTGCTTCCTACAAAAAAATACCACTTTGGCAAAAAACACACTGCCAAAATTCCAGCAGCATATCTTGAAAGATGAAGAAATGCATGCTGTTTCTAAAAGTTGACAACAAAAACCTCATAACATAACCTCACACACGTTTTAAAATGTGTGAGCTAAAAATTAGTCATGGGTCAGGGTGGCATAACTGACGATTTAAAAATATGTAGGAAGCCACATGCATGAAGACTGTCCTTGTTGGGAAAATATAGTGTAGAGTATAACCATTTTTGGAAAATTTTAGCAACCTTCTAGGTATTTAGTATTCCTTTTAGTCATATGCAGGTTATGTACTTCACTTGTTTGTACAACTGCTTTGAGTAGAGCACTGTTACATCAATTCTGAACTATTTTAGGGCACACAAAATTTGGCAGTGCCCAAAGTTTTGTGTATGTCCTATACTGCCTTTAGTAATTAGTAATCCACAAATTCCTTGAGAGTATTATACTTAAAGGGACACTTATCCCCTACATTGTTACACTCTCTACAGTGCTCTACACATGCGTATTTTAGATGCACCTTACAGTTGTCTCTTTCCCACCCTTTCTTCACCAGCCCCTCTCTCCACAAGATGTTTTCTAACCCACAGTATACCATAAGCTGAGCATAAATCTATGCTCTGAATTAGTTTTGTCTAGCTCCTTTTCCTTCTGTCAAAAGTAGAATTGTAACAGGAGCTAGATGTGAATCCTTTATCTGCAGTTTACAAAGATGATGCCTTACTATACTGTTAGGGGTACTAAAAAGAGACATAGGCTGGGACATTTTTGCTCTTGTGACATTATCCTGGTACATAAACATGTTGTAAATTTCTTTACTACACTTGAAGGACATAAGCAGTCATCCTAACCTAACTTTCCTCACAAGTACAATTATTTTCCATTATGTTTCACAAAAAACATGAGCCCATAGCCAGCTTATCATTTCTTTTACAGTAATGAGGAGTAGAAAGAGGTGGGACAAAGAGGAAGGGAGGGGACAAGGGAAAGGGGGGGAAAGGTGGAGGAAGGGAAAGGAAGTATTAGGGGGAATTTTGTTTGTGAGGGGGAAATTTACAGAGATCAACCATCGAGATCTATAACTGAAACCACAAATTAGAAAAACATGGAGGAGCAGTGACTGAATTTGAACTGTAATTACCACTCACCTAGATGTTTTAATGGGGTTTCCATGTCCTCTGTAGAGAATACCTTCCTAGGGAATGTTGTCATGAAGGTAAAGGGTCCTGTACCATCCTTTCTATTCATCTCTACATACACTCTGACTGCTGCAAGGAGCTCATCTGCTTTGAAAGTCTGGACAAGCGTTGAGCCATCAGTGAGTCTAATCTGTAGGAAGATAATGAGAACAAAGTTAATGAACTCAGTGCACATATTCTTCATTAGAGGTTCTTGTGTTTTGGGGCAGAGAGCCACATTTGCTTGAGTTTCTGCCTTATCACTGCTGTAGTAGCCACCATGGTTAAATCCAGGCTTTGGAGGATTTAGCTCATTTTTGAGGGTGAAGTACTCAACACATAAGAGCCCTGAAGGTGCCTGCACAGCAGGCAGTTACAATTCTAGGAATTCTTACTTTGGGGGTTGGTTTCGTAATAAGGGCACTTCATGGGATCACCACCTACCACAGACTGAGGCTAAAATGTAAAAATTTGACATTTTAAACATGCTAAATAGCAGGAAAAGGCACTCTACAGCTCAAATTTTCCACTACAGCTCCTCATCTCCCAGGCTTATTTTGCCAGTAGGGGAAGAAAATCTGGCATCCCAACCATCCTAGACTGAATTTCATTGAATCATTAAAACGCATGTTTGACATTACAACTCTACATCTACCTATGCATGGATCACCAGTACAGACAAACATCTGGCATCCAAAAGACTAGAGACTGGAGGAAATGCTTCTTTGAGCATTAACTTGTAACTAGACTTGTGCATCCACCATACGAGAACCACCAGTTAGCCTGTATGGGAGCAAATGTGGCATTCACATACTCTCCATTGTATTCTGGGAAATGCATGTAAATAATGTACTGACTCTGGCTCCTCTAATCTTGAGCTGGCCATATTTATGGAAGTTGTGAGCTGCAAGGCTGTGCTTGAGAATGTAGATTCTATAGGGTTTAACATGTTATGTAACCTGTGGTTTATGGACTACAAAAATATTGTAAAAGGCCCATTAAACCACAAAGATCTCCAAAAGTGGTTTATATGGTGGTCTGACAAATACTACTATAGTTGTAAGGATTGTTAGTAACTTTGTCTAATTGCAGATTACTCTGGAAAAAAGTAACAAACAAATTCTAATGTTTTCTTCTGATTGGACAAGTTAGTTGAGAGACACAATTGTGCTCTGACCTTTAGCCTACACCCCTACCCACTGCTGGCAGTGGGAGAGTCACACACTGGAAGTTGATACTACCTAGACAATAAAAGAGTATAGGATATAAAGATGGGCAATCTTTAGCATTCCTTCTCTGTCCTTTCCTTGCCTCTTATTCCCTAATTTTTGTAGCAAGTTTCAAACATGTATGCCTATTGTCCCTTTCATAATCTAACACCAGCCAACAATGACAGAGATCATCCAATTTCACTATAGTCATGAGCCTAGTTATCTCTTGACTGTTGATTAGTATGACTATGGAAAATATTCACATTGCAAGACTTTGCTTGAACAATTTACTTTTGTTTGAACTTTTTAACCTAACTTTTTGAACTCTTTGACCTTGGAGCTTTTACACAGTGAGTCCATACTAAAAGTTCCTTACTTTGTGAGTTTTAAATGAGAGAAATCCCACACCAAACCCTTATTGACTTTGGTGGTGTGAAATGCATGGCAATTATACTTTCTTTAGTGGCTTTTCCATTAAATAGTTATGATAGGAGTTCGCTGTAATCATATCTATGAATATTCAATAGCATACAGTTCATTCAGATCATTGAACAACAATTCTTGTGAAAATTTGTGGGTAAATTTGAAACTTCAGTTTACTGAGCCTCCCCACTGATTCATGCTGCTGTGAAGGGTAAAGTAGATCTCTCCACATATCCTTTTTGAATCATAATGGCTCAAGTGTAGTTAAAGGTAAAGTTTAAATGCCCTGTTTTTGTATCAATCAAAGTTGGTGACCAATGATATGTTTTATGAATGTCAATGTGCATGCATTTTTGGGTATTGAGAGTCTGCCCTGAAAGGAGGGTCTGCTTTGAGTTAATATTACAATGACCGCAATCCACGGAAGACTTATATGCCCCTTCCCCAGGTGCAATTCTAGACAACAACATGAATTTTTTCTGCATGCAATAGCTGCACCATCCCACACTACTACCCAGCTGCCAACCCTATGACCCCACTCCTTGTGCCTTCCACAATTATAGAAATTAAAAAGTTATTTAGTTATTCCAGTATTTATTCCCTTGGAAACAATCCAACCAACCCTCGTCTATGTCCCCTTCTCACCTGGATTCTAGCCTCATCATACTCTTTTTTGGCAGCAGGAGCTGCTGCAGGTTCTTGCTGAGGGGCGGATGCAGTGCCACCTGTAGGCATTGTGGCCGAAGGTGACATCTTTCCAAACTTCGCTGCTCTTTCAGCCTTATCTCGGGCAATTTGTTCTCTTACTTTTTGCCTTAAGAATGGAAGAAGAATGTGTACACTATGTTTAAACAGGCTTATATCAAACTTGAGTCACTATGATAATTGTAATACTTACACCTAACGCAACAAGTGAGAACAGCATGGCTTGCTGGCCTGGCCCAGTCCTCCGGCATAAACAGAATCCTCCTTATATCACTCACAGAAGTATAATGCAGTTTAATACTACAATTCAAAGCCAAGTAAAATTTTGTACTTTAAAGGCCATATTGGATTGAGAAGGAAACTCTTCAAATACTATGGTAATACAACTCAAAACTTCCAATGTGGCTCACAACATTAATCACTTCCCCTGCTTCTCCCTGCTCCCCTCCTCCTCCCGCTCCCCCTCCCCTGAAATGACATGCACTGAAAACATAAGTTAAAAACTGCACATATTATTTAAAACCAATAAAAGATTAACTATGCGATCTGCTTAAACATAAGTAAACGACGCATTGAATCTGAAATGTGTTCTGTGTTAAGCTACAGTGTTAATGATAAAAATCGTAATCAAGCAGTGTTCAATTTTGAATGATTTTCAGCAGTAATTACTGAACTTGAATATTTTGCATCCAGTCCCAAATGAACAGCTCTGGAAAACACCTTCCCCCTTCATTCCCACCTACCACTGGCTTTAGGGGCATGATTTAATGTCTGATGGGGGGGGGGTTAGGAGTGGGCAAACATGCAAAGTAGTTAATACCCAACAATGCCAGTGGTGGTGGTAGTTGGTAGGTAAAGTGGGTGGCATGAGGGGTTGCAAGGGTATTGAAAATGATAAATCCACTTAAGCTAGCCTACATAACAACCAGGCAATTCCAAAATTGTCCTGCAGGAAGGGATAGCAATGAGCCCACCTATCTGGACTGGGGATGCACAAAGCATACAGAAAATTGATGTTGGACATTTAGATCCCCATATTTCATTCGGTGTTTGAATAGTGTATGCAAGGATCATAATGTATCTTATGTCTTATTAGTGACCCTAATTTTAGAGCTGGTCACAAAAATGGGGGTGCGGTCAAATGTCCATGGGGTGGGGCCCAGTGTCCATGCTTTGAAAGAAATGTTAATTAAGGTACCAAATTTTTGACAATGGGCCCCTTGCCTCCCCATCTTCAGCTATGCCACTGTAATAGTTACAGTTTTCATGATGGGGCATGTGGACTACACCAAACAAATTGTGTAAGCATTTTTAAAATGTTGTATTACTACTTTACCTATTTATTTTAAACATTATCCTTTTGGATTAAAATTATCTAACTTCCCATTCACGCATTTTCCTTTGTTATTTAACTGATCTGTTAAAAAGTGGGGGCAAAGTGTCCCATTTACCTCTCTCCCTTCCCTGAATTCCACCTATGATAAGCACCACATAAGCTGCCCCGTAGCCAGACAAGCACTAAAGGGGGTACGATGGCTTGGGGGGAGGGCAAATGGCGCAAGATGTGTAAAAGCGTGTTAAGCCAGTGGCAACTTGAAATTGTCAGGAATGAGTTTTCTAGGGATAGCATTGCCCTTCTCCCACCCCACCCCCACCACATCCAGCCCTTCCTTGGCTACGTACTTGTACCTACAGCAATGAAAGCAAGTGTGTCCTACCTGGCCAATCTATCTTCCATTTTCTCTCTCTTTTTAAATTCCGCCAATTTTTTTATCTCATCCATCTCCATTCTAAATAAACAGGAGAAATACACAACCCATAATCAATGGAATATACCCACCGTGAACGTTGGAATACACACATTATAAACACCCTAATACACATACTTTAAACAAACAATGGAAAGGACACTCTATAAACAATGGAATATGCACACAATAAACAATTAACTACATACAATGTATCCAATGGAACACACATATATGAAAAATCACATAAACCATAAACACAGGGAGCACACATCAAGAATGAAGGGGAGCAAACTACAAGAATGAACCAGAATACAAAAATGCATTGAGGATTCGATGATGCATATTCCAAATAATGCCATGTTATTCCATTTCTTTCAGTCACTGCTGAAATGCTATCTTAAGGTGTTCGAAAAATAGTTTTGCATTCATATTTGATCTTGAGAATTCTTAGAAAATTTTCCCTTTTGACCTCTGGTGACCCCAGATAAAGATCTTTGTTTTCAGTATCTGACCCAGGGTGACCCCAGGTGGCCTCCACCAAAAACAATAGTATTTGGTTACTCAATAAGGAGCACCCATATGCTAAGTATAACCTACATCAAATGTCACCCCTCTTTGTGAGCAGTTTACAAGGATTTCACCACTTGACATCCAATGAACTAAGATAACCTTTGACCTTTACCAATAAAATAAATAGGGTTCACCTACTGTCTATCCACATGCCATTCATGAAAACTATCTGTGGTTCTTAACTTGAGGTACCACATTTACACGATTTTCAGTTATTTACCTTACATGACCTCTGACCTCCCCCAAAACAAAAAAAGGTTCTTCCTCTCAATGACATTATTATATACACCAAGTATGAAAAGAATCCATTATTTGACTGGTAGCATATGTTAGACCTCTTCTATGAACTTACAAGTCTTGTAGAATAATCATGCAAAAGACAAGCCAGACAGTGTGACCTTTGCCATGCAATCCTCACTTTCAACTAGGGCTGTGACGGTTAAACGGTTAACCGGTTAACCG
>WURT03091942.1:0-12690 GCA_009936505.3 Holothuria glaberrima | reverse complement strand
TCCATTGCTTATGCGGAGCATCACGCACAACGGCAGAAGGTTCCATTTTTAAAGTCTTTGGTATGACTCGACCTGGG
The DNA here is from genome assembly GCA_009936505.3 of Holothuria glaberrima. Taxonomy (NCBI): domain Eukaryota; kingdom Metazoa; phylum Echinodermata; class Holothuroidea; order Aspidochirotida; family Holothuriidae; genus Holothuria; species Holothuria glaberrima. Next base: position 12,613 of record WURT03091942.1, on the reverse strand, counting down.
CAGGGCTTTTAAAAGATTCATTTGTGATTCAAAACTGAAGTATAAGGTCTTTCCTACTTTCCTAAAAGCAGAAAGAGAATAACTAGACACAGAGGTATAGTCAGAGAGGGGTTGAGGGGGAAAGGGGTGACAAGGGCCACTCAGAGGCATGTGCTGCCCCTCTTTTGCCCCAAAATGAAATAACAGAATACATTGTGGAAGCCTTTGTGCCCATGTTGAGTATGGAATTTTGTATGGTCTTGAAAATGCTCAAAATTGTGGGTTTTCAAGTTGTTCAGAAAATTTGCTGTATGGTTTGGAAATGAAAATGTTGCTTATACTGAGATAATGTCGCTATATGTGTCCACAGAGTGTCATTGTAAAGTGTTAGAATATTTTTCTCCTTATCATAATATTCCTTTAAGTCTTGAAGATGAACCTGTTTAATTGGTTCTGAAAATCTCTTGAATTTTGGTATTTCAGAAGTATGACAACTTTGTGCATTAACTCCCTTCTGTAGGAGCCATTATTTGGAAGATGGCCGTTACAAGGTCATACCTGCTGGATGTCTAGTAGTGCTCTCCTCCTTGCCCGCCCGGTGGACGTGTATTGCTCCTGCAGCCACACTGACTGCACTCGCAATACCGATGTCCGTGAACTTTCGCAAGAATTCTTCGTCAAACTGTGTAAAAACTGTACGCTATTAACTATTCATATGTACGATCACAACAAACAAAAATTATAAATATTCAACGAAAAAACGACTAAAGCAAGTCTGATAACCATGCAGTTTCGAACGGCAAATGTCAGTGGGGTTTTAGTGTGTGATTTTGGTCGCTTCAAGCTCACACAATGTAGTCCCATTGACTTACTCTGTAAAAGTGAACGTTGCAGGTGAAGACTCCGTGCAATATGAATATTCATATATTGAAACCAATCAACAGTCGAGAGGTAAAATAAAATTGGGCTCATCATTATTGCGAGATTTGATGATCTCTGTTACTGTTCGCAGGTGTTAGGAGTATGTACGTCAAAAGAGGAGTACATATTCGACACCTGCTATGAAAGTAACTCTCCTCCCCACAATTCCCCTCCCATCTGCTCCCTCCCTCACTCACTTAGTGAGAAATGTCATTGAGCAATACAAAATGATGACCCAAAGATTCATTTCTTTTCAGGCAATTTATGTATGAAAAGTTGTTAAAAAGTCACAACTCTGAAACCAAACCATTTAAGGTAAAAGTGTTTGACCATGTCCAAGTTAATGAACAAAAGTTTGTATGTCCTTCCTTTTCTTCAAAGGGTTAGCAAGGGGAATCTGATACATTCTAGTCAAATCTGGATAGCTTTTGATAGTAATGTTAAGGTTTTTATGATTCTTCCAGCTAATGTGTGATAGGCTAAGGTGAATTTATGTCAGGATGGCTTTGCAGTATTCAAATAGTTCAAGGCTTTGTTTTATGACATTCATACCTAGAAATCGTCAGTCTTCGTAAGTCTATGTCACGGATGGCATTTTACTCACAAATTTCAAGATGTGATACTCTTTTTTATAGCATTTAAAAGGTTTTGAAGCTGTGAGGCCTACAACTCTCAAAATGTGCGTATGAAAGATCCCTAGAGAATAACAAGTGCATCCTCAGGGTGTGTTTGTTATAAACTGTTTTATTTTTTAGTTGTACCTTCATTTATTAGACCTACCATCCCCTATCCTGAATGCATATCTAAGCTGCAAATAGTAGGCCTATTCGGAGGCTATAACTTGAAGCCTTTACTTTCTCTTTATTGTCAAATTTCCATGTAAATGGGAAGGAAAATGAAGGCGTTATTACTGTCTTGTAATTTATTACTGTCTTACAGAAGTTTGTTTATACCAGTTGTATTTTGGTTCTGACTTTTTAGGATAAAGGGGTTTTGCGATATGCTATGATGTGTTATCCAGCTCAGTAGGTTTAAGCATGTAAATTGAGCAATCTGCAAGAAATCTACCATCCCCTATCCCAAATGCATAAGCTTATAAGGTGCAAATAGTAGGCCTATTCGAAGGCTATAACTTGAAGCCTATATGAATGGCATTTGAAGGGTGTAAATTTGGGTAATAGATGGCAGATTGTTACTTTATACCATGGAAGTACTACCTTGTTTATACAGTCTTTTAACATCCTGATATGGTTTGAGAGCAAACCACACATATAAATGAAGGATAAACGGGGAAATAAGACGTAGCAAAAGGGCTTTAATAAAATGTCACCATGGAAGTACTACCTTGGGGGTAGTACAGTACTTCCATGATGTCACATCCTGCAGATTGAATCCGCTAAAAATGGTGATTCTCCAGCCTCCATGACGAATTGATCACCTTAAAATGTCCACTTGAGTTCCTTCCTTGCCCAATTACACAATTTTAATGATAGGTGGAAAATAACACCCAATTGCAAAGACATTTAATACAGCTTCAGAAACCCTAGCCACAGCATGCAGAGGGATTTATGTTTATTATCGTGCCCAATCCACGGACCCATTACGCAAATTTCCCAGATACTCCAAAAACCCTGATTTCTGGGCCTTTTTCAGGGTATAAATTCCACTTCATTAGTTGAGCACTCAGATATCACTTGCCTGGCCAAGTGGACCACAAAATTGCGGATAAGGTGCTAGGAGACTCTTCTACAGGAAGCTATATTGTGACTGCATAAGAAAACTTTTGTGCTGATTGTCTGCAGTTTATCTTGTTAAGGTCAATCAACGAGCAGTGTGGTCAGTGGGACATTGGAGCATTATTTACACTTGACTTTATCATCAACCATGAAGGTGCTATATGGAGAGCATCCGGCTAGTTTTCCTCATGACTGTGTAATTGTTTGCAACCTAAGTGGAATAAAACCGAGGTGTGGTGATAATAATATAACCTCTGACAGTGGGGTTGGAAATTTGATATACCACACCTAGACAATAGAACCTGATTGAGAGGTTTGGAAATCAACATTTGAAGCGTCGTTGATTCAGTATGTCACTTTTCTATTGTCACTCTAGGTGTTGTGTATCCATAGAAATTGAAGTAAGGGACAAAGCTGACAATGCTGACACAGTGCATATCTTTGTGTTTAATCAGTACTCAATGAAGCCACAAAAATTGTGAGGTGTTTCTGCTTTATGGCAAAAATCCAGATTATTTATATGTAAGGGTATTTTAAGCTCCATTATACAACCATATATCCCAGATTCTACAAAAATTTTTGTTTGGCCTTTGTGCACTTTGAGATGTATAAGCTTAGTACCCTAGAAGCTGATATGAAAGTGGCCTTGCATGCTGTCTTGACATGTTATTTCCAGCCCTGCTGTTGTAACTGATGCATAATTTGTTGCTTCTATCATATGCATCTAGAGTACTTAGAATTTAGAGGTTTTCTGTATATCATTTGGAAGTTGCAGATTTGATTATTCAGAAAGGGATCGTTAAACTAAAAATGAAAGTGGCACGTGGACAGATTTGGATCGATAATATGCATCACAGCACCAAATCCAATTTTATCGTATGGTGGAATGTGCTTCCTATTCAAATTACTTCATGTGTTGTAGAATAAGGTCTCTGTTTAGTTTATTCTTTGTTCTTATAGATCTGAGACTGAAAAGTTAAGCTTTAGCAAAAGTCTACTTTTGGCGTAGCTGTAAACCTGCTTCTAACTTATTTCTACAAATTGTTGATTTTTACTAAGATATGGTTGGCATCACAACCCGTAATTCTGGACAATAAAGGTTTCAAGTGTTTAAATATCACAAGTTTGCATACTTAGCCCATGTTTATCATGATGTAGGTGTAAAATATTAGAAATAACCCTGAAAATATTGTTAATATTTGGTGGTTTTTGATGGGAAATGTTCTATTTTCAAGGTTTTATTGCTTTTACATCAAATATCCAACTAAGTCATGTCACCAGACCTTTCTTTCATTAAACCAAAGTCAGTATCTGTCTTGTAACTAGTACTTTACTGCTCCTCTGCTTAAAAATAATATGCACCTATTGTGTGAAAATCAGAGGTGGCTTTCTAAAATGTAGCAAAGTACAAAGGGATCAAACAGTAAAACTGTAAATGAGTGACCCCTGTAGAAAAAGTGTCCCTCAGCTTCATTTGTAAACTAATGTTGCTGCATGGTTGAGAGTGTGTTAACTAGAGTCTGTATAATGAACTTTTAAAAGCTACCATCCTAAAATGCGTTGGTAAAATGTCATTGGCTTCATGTGCTGTATGGCAAGTCTATTATGCTCCTCCTTACCTCTTACCTGTGCATTTCTCCATAGGCTTTTCACGGTTATGTCACTGGTTGGTATTGGTTGGCAAAGAGCCTGGGCAAGAACACATGCTTGCATGTTAGGTGTTGCACGTGTAAATGCTTGTGCGATTACATGCAAAAAGTAGAAGGATTGGAATCTGCGTTAAATCCACCAGAGTGGAGCTGTATATTGTTTGAATGAATGTTAAAGGTGCAGTTATCAACTGTATTTAGAACTCTAGGGCTGTTTCTAAATATGTTTGTGCAGAGAGTTGTTAACAGCTTTATTGGGGGGATGTCATTTCCCCTTTAAAGGAATTTTCCAGGGACAAAATTCAGTAAGTTTAAAAAATGCAAAAAATTTTTCTCTGTTAGGAGGGGAAAACTGCATCTCAATAGCTTGCAGCATTTGGAAGATGCAAATTTTCAAAGAAATGCAATTTTTTCTCAAGATGAAGTGCATTATGGGAGATCCGTGATGCCATCGCGGCACATTAATTTGACATAGAATTGAATTTCTTTATGATATTATTGCCACTGTAGAAAATATTTAGCAACTTTGTTTGTTATGCCCTACATATGGTGTAGATTTGTGCTAAATCTACATGGAAACATATTCAAACATTCCAACAGTATCAAATTTCAAGGACAAACAGGACATTCAATTATAAAGAAAAGCAAAAGGCATATGAGGCAATGTGCCCACTTTACATAACAATCTGTGACCTTGATAAGAACTGGAGGTATGTTTTGACAAAAATAAGCACTCTTTAATATGAGATACAGTATCTCGAGTTAGGAAAAGAGTATTGCTACAGGGTTTGGAGTGCACGAATTGGAAAATTTTTCTCTTTCACATGAGACCCTTGTGAAATGCCACTGGAAAATGCCTTTAACCATCAGTGCTACAATCGGGCTGGCTGAGTGATTATACACTGGCTGAGTGTAAATAATCCCTTCGTATTACATCTTTTCACAACAGTTGTAAATGGCTTCCTGAGGCTGTTTGGCCTTACTATGATGAACTGTGATCAGATTTCATTATGCATTAGGTTTGGTTCGGCAGTTTTGAGGATTTTGTGGCCGGTCAGGTGAATAATTGTAAATTTACCCACTCTGCAATGCAGGGATTTTTTCTCTCAAGTGTAAACCCTCTGACCACAACTTTCTGGAGAGTATAGGCATCAGCCCACAGAGCTTGTTTAACACACACACTCAATACTTTGTACACAAAAGTGATTACGTAATCATCATGTTCAGCCAAATGCATTACATTTGTGGTTTCAACAGTGCAGCCGAGAACTTAGAAAAATCTGCCCCTTGAAAGTGGACATCATGACTTGGCTGATAGTGTCACGGCTTGGCCGATTTTTTAACAATAGAAAACCACAAACAACAAAATGACCTTCAAATTTCTACCTGGTCTTAACAGTCTGACAAAAGACTGGGAGTGCAAATTCCCTTAGAAGTACAGTATAGGCGGTCACTGGACCATGTAATCTACAAGAATGTGACTTTTTTTGTCAGTTGTTAAACAAGGAAGGAATTCAAGGACAAAATAAGTTTGTGCAACTTTCAAGGGAGTGAATTCTCTAATGAAGACACTCTAGTGTGATCAAAGAGATAACTTTAACACAATCTGGTTACCTGGCACCCAGGCAAATCTGCAACTGCCTGGGTGAAAACTAGAAAATGGGCTAAGGGATTCAAATGCATAATGAATGTTACAATCAGGCTGGCTGAGTGATGATTTACTGGCTGAGTGTAAATAATTGTTTCTCATGACATCTTTTCACAACAGTTGCAAGTAGCTTCCTGAGGCTGGTTGGCCTCACTATGAGCTGTGATCACATTTTGCCTCATTGGTAGAATGTAGAATTCTTGTTTAATTGACTATATAGGGATTGATAAATATCAATCCCTATAAAGAGATTTATCTTAGAGAAGGGAGACAGATTTCTACTGTAAGAGGGATAAGGGAATGTGCTTATTATGAATATTTGAAGGCTCAATCGAATTTGTCAAATTTGAATTTTTTTGAAGTGAACCACACAGTAAATATTTCATTTCAAAGGGAGAGAGCAAATACCATGCAGTAGATAAAACATATATTACTGAACTAGCAGTGAGTACAATGAACAATCCCATATATCAAGCTTACAGGTGCTGTCATTTAAAGTTATGTCAGTCTTTACATTAAAATATGAATGAAACCTCCCAACTCCTTACTCCTTTCTGTCAAAGTACCTCCCATTTGACCATGACCCAGGTATGCCAAATTATGCATGAATGCACTAATTGAATACAAATTATATTCATGACCTGCTCATTGTAGACAAATTTAATAGGCGTGACCCACTAATAACAGAGAAATGGTGCCTGACCCACGAATAATATTTAAGTTAAACATGATCGACTAATTAAACACAAATAATGCATGACCCATTAATTATATACAAATTGTGCCTTACCCACTAATTAAAGACACTAATTATGCTTGACAAACTAATTACAGAAATATTATGCAGTTTTATAATGTCCATGTAACAAGTCAGTTACAGTTTCTTCAGGGAGAGCCCTAAATCAATATCTCACTGTGGACTGATACCATGAATTGAGTTTAATTGGCTCTAGGACTAGAAAAAAAATGTCTATCCAGTCAAGCAATTGCCATTTTCCACAATAGTTGCATGTTTGCTTGTACAGAACTAGATAAATTTCCCTCCAACTTCCCATATACTTCCCCTAAAATGCCAAAATTTTCCATCAATGAGATTTCCACGTTCCTATTTTTTTATCCATGATTGGCTGCTCTCTTACAATTTATGGTTTATGTCATGCTTCAGATTATTTAACTGCAATAGATCTTATGCATGTGATGCCACAGCACAGGAAATGTGTCCTGGAGTGGAGGCAAGCACGTATCATGGCACCTTACACCAACAAATTGAGGCAGCTTTATTCGTGTACCGGTCAGGTACTTGCATAATTTAATACTATGCATGCATGCAAAGTCTACATCTTGTGTACAGTGTGCTTCATTGTTTACCCTCCAAAATGACGTTGGGTGATGTCAAACATAATATCTATTAATGAAATAATTCTCCAATAGTCAAGTATGTTTTTCTTTGCTTTATCTTTGTTTTACAGACTGCTCCATGTTTCCTTTGGATCACCACTGTCCAAAAGGATTGAGTAAGTTGCCTTTTGCATACCTGCTGGTACATTCTTGTCTTTTTGTCAGTCTGTGTTGGTCCAGATCTAATGCTTCTCAAAAGATTTTTATACTTGAAACTGTTACTGCAAAAGCTGTGATAGATGGTTGTTTATTCATGTGATGTTAACCTCTTTTGACCTGCATTGTTTAAAATGCAAATGACCATCTTCATGCAGTGGTTAAAAAAGTAAATGTTTTATGCAGTGTACCTTATTGGCATGGAAAAATGCTCTGTTATTCTTGTTAGTTTAATACCAAGAGGTTGTATAGTATGTCATCAACAGTAGTGGTTTGCATTAGTTTTGACCATGTCCCAAGCCCTCCTTAGGTCTCTTTGTCATGCCCCCTCCTGTACAGCGCAACTCTTGAAAAACATTGATTTATACTTTTTCTTGCTGTTGGCCTTCCCATTTGTGTATAGAAAGAAAGCTCACCTCATGATATGACTCTTGCAAGAAAGAAAAATTTGGTTAGAAGTATTCTATCCTTAGTTTTTGAAGGACCTACATTTGGTTAATATCTTGACCCATGGCAAAAGACTTGTAGCAAGTCTAATGAAAAATGTGATATTTTTACATTTCTTTGTATGTTGATCCGTTTTCCTCTTCGAACACAGAAACTATGTATTTGTGTATTATATCAGATTTCATAAATACCATTCCTTCCATAAGCAATTCTGAAAATAGTTAATTTCTACAGTTGTGTTGTACTGAGATATATTGAAATAGAGTACAAGGGAGGTAAATTGAAATGAGCCTGTGACATCATAATAGCTATTTACGTCATGTGGAAAATGGCATCTCTCTTGTGAGATACAACAATGAAGATATCTCTGCAATCAAAATAAGATAATGAGGAAGATGTTGTTTGTGTCATGGAATTTAGAACTTTGCTCTTCCTTTCAAATCTTACTGAAATGTAAACCTTTAACAAATCTTTTCCTTTGATGCAACCGCTTTGTCTCCTTAATGAAGGTTCTACCTCTGAGTTGTGTGTTACTGTTAAGTATATGCGTGTCTGATACAAAAGATGATAGCTTTTCTCCAAAAAACGAGGTTATACCGTAAGAAGTAAAATGAAGAAAGCCATAATCGGAAATAGTTTGCACGGACTGTTGGATTTACTTCCACCCCGCTAAATATGCATGACAAGATAGACCTTATTGCTTGCTTTGTTTTCAGTAAAGATACAAAACCACCCCAAATGTCACAAAACCATTCAGTTAAAGAGACATGTGGGATTACATCTAGACAGACTGTAAATTATGGATGATAAACTTTGAAGTTATTTCTCTAGTCTGGTTTTAAGGCCTTGTTAAATGTGGTTTTGTTAAAGATATCAAAGGTTGTTACTAAGAAGGTTGTTTTCAAGAAGCTTTTGTTTTTGTCAGTAGTGTTTACCCTCTGCATGAACCAGACACACTTGGGATAATAGTACATGTTTTTATCATGGGTTATTGTAAAAGAAGGGAGCTGCCACTGCTCCCTGATAAAACATAAAATAACATGCCCTATTGATTGTGACAAACCCACATGTGGCCTGTTTACTCAAGTTGTTTGTGTATTCCATTCATGAGTGATTTATTTGTCTGATTGTGTGCTTTAATTAGGTATGGAAAGTTAATGCCTCAGAGGTTGATTCTGTGTATGTTTAATTAGACTGTATGTTTTATCTTTGACTGCTGCAATTTCCATTGTTTACATATGGAATGGTTGAACATTATTGAATCTACAATTTCAGTAGGTGATCCCAAAATATATCTGATCCAAGATCTATCTCTTTGATTGATTGTTAACCTGCTTTGTATCTGCAGGTGTTCATATAGTAATGTATAAAGTCACTTGAGAGCTGTTACTGTGTCAAAATAGGATATTTTAGACATGAGACTTAACAACAGTACTTAAAAATTGGCATCAAAAGTTATTTGAAATAATTCCAGGATCACACTGGGAAAACCTTGTAAACAAGGTATCTCAGGAACTATTAACAACATTTATCAATCTCATACTCATCATATGAGTGCAGGCTCAGTGCCTCAGGTCTTTGTTTAGAACAGGCACCAAATAACTATGCCAAGCAATGATCCTTCACCTCTTAAAAGCTTTTGAAAAGTGACCAAAGATGGGAGGTAGATTCACATCTTTCATGTAGGGATGTTTAGCACCAGTCTTGGAAGAAAGACTGGCAGCAATTGGTGCACTCCTGCTGCCATACCTTGACACCATATGAGCAGTGCTTGCAAAGAGAAGGCAAATCTTGTATGGGGTTAGTCAGCTATGGCACAATGGTACATGCTTCTTGGTGACCCCAAGTGGCATGTTAACCCTGTATTGCTACACTAATCAGCACGCACTCGCTGCTACCACGTGAACCTGGTGTAGTAGTTGTGGAAAAATTTAATGGGGCATTGCCCTAGAAATCCCCCACCCCCTCCCTACCCTCAAGCTTGACTACTGCCCTGTTTACAAAGTACAAGGCAAATGTGTTGTAATTCTGAATCCTGTTTTCAGAGCTGTTAATATCTCCATTCAAGAACCTTATAAAATTCTCTGCAATGACTGTTTGTTGAACTTTTTTAGTATTTTTCTGCGACCATTACCATGATTATACACACACATTGGTCCCAATTAGGTTTAACCTTTCAAAGTATAATTTTTTGAGTTTTTAAAATATTTCCCCCATAAAGTTGAATACTAAAATGTTTTTGTGTGTGGTTTTGCCTTTAGGCAAGGATGTAACATCTTCCTCTTAAATCTTCAGTGTGTTTCACATGACCACCATGAAGTCACCCTCCCAGGCACGAATTTGTTATATTTTTGAATTAATTTCTTTATGTTTCCATTTATATTTCTTTTCTTTTAACCCAGGTAAATGGGAGCCATTTTACTCAGTGTCACAGCAAGGGGATGACTACAGCAGCATAAAAACATGCCTCAGTCTCCCTCCTGAAAATGCAGAAACATTCTCCACGTTTTTGTACAAGTACGACCCTCAATCTGTGGATGTTTACAGTCTCTACAGACATGAACGTGTAAACAGGGTGAGTATATGTTATGGATGTTGACAACAATTTCATAATCGTTGTACTTGTAAAGCACTAGTCTTTGTAATTCTAAACAAACTTTTGGCACAGCACACAGTTTTTAATTAGTGCCAGTCTGACAGTTAAACCCCCCCCCAAGCACAGGTGTTACTGCATTGTACCCATATGCCAAGATTTCTCAAAGGTATACATGTTCGAGCCTGCTCTCAGTTGGAAGGACGGAGGGTGGGTGAGCAGTTGCATCCAAGCTCATAAAATGTCACACAGGTGTCACAGTTCCCATTTAGAAATGATGGGTTAAGTGCAGACCATAAAGCATAGGAGCCTAAGTTGGTTTGGTTGGACTGTCATGACTTGCCCAAAAAATGCAACACACATCTACTGTCATCATCGCAGTGCCTAAAAAAAAAGCAGCATATTGCCTAAATTTTAAGGAAGATCTTGTTGGGGGGCTGCACCCCCTCCCCCGCCTCCTATACCTATGGTGTATCTTATGGGTCACTTGATGCTGTATACACTTTTCTGTGCAACCCATCGTGGAGAAATTATTTTGAAACCCTTGTTTGTACTTCACCTCTCATTACCTCCTTTTTACATTACAAATTATGGTCTGTTTGGGTTTGATTATGGAGAAAGCATTTAAAATCCCCATTCTGTAAACCTAACTCTAAGAAATTCCCGAAACACAAACAGTAAGTTTTATTGCCCACACAATTTCTAATTTTCCATTACTTATAACCACCTTAACAGGTTATTAGATTATTGAAATCTGCAGGCCCTCCCCCTAGTTGCATTTCGTTAATTCTGGGTCAATCCCACCCCAGAGGTAGAGTATTTTAGTTTTAACAGGAACCCTCGAATATACAGCAATTCTGATTCCTCTTCTCCGGCAATCCTTTGACCATAATTCAAAGCACTTGTCCATTGTGCTGTAAAATGCAGTCATTGCTGGAAGTGGAATGCTATAGAAATATTTATAAACTTGTCTTCATAGCCTTTAATAAACAGATTAAAAAATTGCATCAGGTTCATGACAGTGTTGAAGTGCTGTATGTTTAATGAAGTAGGCAATATTGATGTGGTTGAAAAATAAGCCATGGATAAAAATTTGTGAAAACCACAAAACAGTTGGAAAATGCTAATCCTAGCACCAAATTTCTACTTCATGAGATCCTAACAGCAGGTTGAGCGAAGCTTTTCAAGATTTTTTTGCATTTTGTTTAATTTGTTTTTTCCGACATGTTAATATAAGAATCTGACATTTGATGGGCATGTGGAACCTGTCACAAAGATTTTAGGTGTAAAATTTTGTGCAGGTCAATGGTTATTTCAAGCTGCTAAAGCTTATTTTCCAAATTTAGATTTTTACTTTTGTGGTGGAAACTTTGCATAGTCATCCATAGCTTGTTCATGTACAACAGGGTGTGGGAATAATGAATATCACGAAAAATGATTTTAGGGTAGAAATCTGAATCTGAAGTTAATCTTTCAAGCTGGGTTGGAGGGAATTGCTTTACATACAACAGGGGTTTCCCTTAAATTTTTCCAATCGTCACCCAGACCAGTGATCCAAAATTCTGGGTAGTCCACAAGCTATTTTCACTAGCGTGCCTATTTTCAATCTCAAAAAGCAAAATTCAATACCTCCGTATGAAGATGCCTGTTAACATTTTGACTCGAGTCAAGTCATAGACTCAAGTCTCTGTGTTATTTTAGTAGGGGAAAATTGGCCAGACTTTTCCAAGTCAGGTAGTGTTGGAGGGATGTGACTCGATTTCCAACTTGAAAACAAGTCTGATGTTCATTGACGTCATTTAACTTGGCAGCAATTGCCTGGTGGCTTCTATCCTTACAAAATTCTAACTATGAATAAATAAATACACAGTGCATGTACTTGTCTTCTAAATAAAGGTACTTTTATTAATGTGAGATAAACAAAATAAAATTTGTAACACAATTTATCCTTTCGCAGCCAGTTACGTAATAGTACATATCAAGTTAATGTACCGTTCACAGCCACTTATGTACTATTACGTATCCAACCTACCACGCTTAAAAAGGACCAAACGAGCTATAAAAATACCCCCAGAAGTCAGTGTGA